>JAGDQP010037942.1:0-18389 GCA_022664845.1 Lepisma saccharinum
GGGGGGGGGGGGTATCTGATCGAAAACCACAGTGCCGTACGGCAAAACGAGGATTTCGTTTTATCTTGTCTCTTATAAGTCGGCCGAATGCTTAGAGAGTGAAGAAAAACTGTTCATGACTCTAGCAAGAAAGCAAGATCCAAGCAACGTACGTATGATGCCAAGTTCGAATTTCTGTTGACTCGACTGTTTTGCTCTGCTGTTAAATTGCAACATGAGAGAGGTTGCTTACAAATAAAATATGTTATAAGGCTTAACTACATAATGGAGTAACGTGAAGTGCTACCGAACGTGTTCTGTGGCGCTATCAGAGCTACAACAAATATTGCTAGAAAAAAACATCCGCGGGCTGGTAAAAAAACATCTGAGGGTTTCTTGTGAACGGCGCCAGACCGTGTGTGTCCAGAAAGTGTCCTCCAGGATATGAGATAATTGCAGTACGCTTTTTGAAAAGCAAGTTCCGTGTCATTCTCAGTGTGTGCGCCTTGATGAGCTATAAAGTAAATCGGGGTGACTACCAATTATGTGTATGGAAAACGGGAAGCCGGGTCGTTAACGATCAGTAGTCTGTTAGTATGTTAAATGTGAAGTCCTGAGAGCAAATTCGGATGATAGAAGGGGTCGCGTCCGTATTGGACCAGACAGGCTGCGTGTTTCTCCTGCTGTTTACGTGTACCATTAAATCGTTTTTGCCATTGTTCCAATGCTTGCTGGATTCCTTTATCTTTGTCGGTGATAAGTTTGTGTTCGTTATTCACATGTGGTGGTATCTTGGCTTCGTACTCTATCGTCTGTGCTTCCTCGGGGGGCTGGGTACAGGAGGGTTTGCTGTGGGGCACGTCTGACGAGAGCCGGGTTTGCCTGTGCTGGCTGACCGGAAATTCCATTTTCTTTTCCACGGTGGCCTTATGTGTGTGTGCTGGCGACGGTGTATCAGTTTCGGATGGAGTGTAGAAATACATCCTGCATCCGCTTCGGATACAAATTTTTAAGGATGGGTTGACCTCGGAAATGTCAAACAGCTTCCCGGGACGGATTCCAGGGCTTTAGGAAGTCTGTCTGAGGCTGGTTGGATAGGAGTTGTAGGTATATTGCCTCAGAGGATGCTTCCGCGTTCGTGAAATATAGCTGGTTCAAGTACCTGCACGGTATGCAACACGTCGTACCACGGAGCACTGCGCTACAAGGCAAAAAAAAAACAATTATCTATTCGATACACACCAGAAAAAATCCTCTAATGGAGACTCTCAATTGTTTTCTAAAGCTGAAAAAGAAGGATGCTCTAATTTCCTATCCGGAGAGAAAATCAAGATAACTTTCGCTTTAACACCTTATGGGAAAAGGGAAAAATTAGTGCAACCAAAGAAATGAAAAATATAATTTGGGAAAACAGTGAATAAACTTTATAGCAAAACTTAACGAAATAAAAAGTTACAATGAAGTGGGATGTTATCCCTAGGTGGATATTAAAATGAATTGTATTGCAGACCAGTAACAGCGGTACTATCTATATCTTTGATCACACATTTTTGATATCACCACTAAAAAAATATTAACTTGTATATTAAATGATTTACACGCCTTCTCCTTTACAATGTCCTCCCTTCCTTACTCAAGTTTGACATTATAGAAAGATTTTAGACTGACTAAAAAACTTGATGTGACGTTTACAAGAACAAAATACCTCCGCTCAATTAATAAACAAATCAGCTGACAGCCGCAAATAAACTTGTGGCACGAGACATGAATTGTTTCGTCGCAAGGCTCAAACAGTTTGGTCAACTATAAATGAAACAGTAATACTATTATATAGAAGTTTGAGTACAGAACACTGTGCCATGGTTTTCGGATGAACATATTAATACATTTACACAACATTAGCGTATTCACATTCATATTCATACATTTTCCATCGTTTCACATCTTAGATGTTTTGATTTCGTCAAATTTGTAAAATAATATAATATACAGTTAAAATTTGATTACAACTGGAAATTTCATGTGCATAAAAATACAGACACACCGTCATTTAGAATATTGATTAAAAAGTAGTTTACACAAAAATTACATGTTGACCAGTGTAGAATAATTTATACATAAATATAAAGAATTGAAACCTTAAAATTTATCCTCTTTCGATAAAAGCGTTTCGATTTCTTTAAGATTGTAAGCGCTATTTTCCTTCAAGAATTTCTTTAATTTCAAGTTGAAATTTTGTTTTTCCAGAATTTTTATATTTTCTGGTAATCTATTATATAGCCTCATTCCAACTTGCTCATAACTTTTTTGTGTTACATTTAGTCTACATTTTGGAATATTGAGTTTTTGACATTGTCTAGTATAATGTGAGTGCACTTCCATTCCCGCTACATAACTATTAATATTTTCTTTTATAAATTTCATGCATTGATATACATACACGTTTGTTAGGGTCATTATTCTGAGGTTTGGAAATGCATCTCTGCAACTATCTGTACGCTATAAGTCGGCTAATTCTCTTATTGCCGCTTTTTGTATAATAAATACACGCTTCGCACCATTTGAATTACCCCATAATATCAGTCCATATGAGACTATAGAATGAAAAAAAGCATAATAAGCCTGTAACAACCAATCTTTTGGAATCATAAACTTAAGCCTACGTATTAAATATATGATCTTATTCAGTTTCTTACAGAGATTGTCTGTGTGCGTTGACCAGTTAAGTTTTGCATCCAATGTTATACCCAATAATTTAACTGCATCCCTTCCATTCTTGTTTTTCATACCATTTACTAGGGAAAAAAATACTTTCTCAGTTTTGTTTTCATTTAATGAAAGACCATTTCTATCGAACCAATCTTTAGCTATCTTTAAGTTAGCCTCACTCACTGTTTCAAGATCATTAATATTATCCCCTTTTTCAATAAATGTTGTATCATCAGCATAGATAACAACCTTTGGGACAATTTCTGTTGGCAGATCATTCACATAAATCACAAACAGTAGAGGCCCCAACACTGATCCCTGGGGTACCCCTTGATAGATCCTGCGTCTACTAGATAGGTGATTACCCACTTTAACATATTGCAACCGATTGACCAAATATGATTCCAAAAGATTTAGCCCTTTATTAGTAATACCATACACTTTCATCTTTTCGATTAATATCTCATGAGGTACTGAGTCGAACGCCTTACTTACATCTACCAAAGTTAAGCATGTAATTTTCTTACTTTCATACCCATTTATTATCTCAGAAGTAATGCTTTCTAAGTCAGACATGGTGGAGAAACCACTTCTAAAACCAAACTGGTTATTACAAAGTAATTTATTATTCTCAAAAAAAGATGTCAACTGTTCCTTAATAAAATATTAAAATATTTTAGAAAAAACTGACACAAGAGATATAGGTCTGTAATTAGCAGGGTCATCAATCCCCCCCTTCTTCTTATATATTGGGACAACCACAGCACATTTAAGACAGTCGGGGAAACGACCCTCACTTAATGACCAATTTATGAGATACAACAAAGGTTCTATTATTAGATCTATAATAACCTTAATCCCAAAATTGGATATACCAAAATTATCCTCGCTTTTTGAGTTACTCAGAGATCTAATTACTTTGATGATTTCAATACTTGTTACACCACTCCACTGCGTTAACAGTTTCTTGGTGCCACTTGGATGATATACCATTTTGTGCTCATTTAACAGGTTATTATCTGGTGAACACCTTTTTTTAATTTTCCTAATGAAACATTCATTAAATTGATTCGGAGTTATTTTACTACTTCCGTCGTTATATATTTTGGTGTTCTTCGTATCGTTGATAATAGACCAAACCGTTTTTGTTTTGTTGGTTGAACTGAATATTTTACTGGCTATAAAATCGCACTTAACTTCTTTAAGTGTTTTTCTATACTTCCTTTTAGCAACTTTATATGCAGTTATGTTTTTACCATTTTTAAATCCAACATATAATATATGTACTTTATTTCTAAGTTCCTTGAGTTTATCATTAAACCAAGGACATTTATCCTGTCTCGAACTATTTAGCGATATGATTGGACATGTGTTATTTAATACTTGGCTAATAGTATCCGTAAATTTATACCATGCTTTATCTGCTGATTCGGAACTTACTATTATGTCCATCATAGTTTTAGTGTTTATTCTATTTCTTAGCATTAACAAGTTCTTTCTTTTGTAGTTTCTTATATATATATATATTGTTCATCAGACCTTAGCTGTTTTTCGGAGCACGTTATTCCAAGTATTAGTGCATGATGATCCGATACTTCATATGGAGTGACTGCACATATTAAGTTTGAATCTGTTATATTCGTTATTACGTTGTCTAAACATGCGTTTAGTCTGGTTGGTAAATCGTTAATTATATTGTAGCCATACGACATAAAAAAATTGTTTAAATGTACATTGTTATTCTTACTTACATCTACATTAATGTCACCAATAAAAACTATTTTATATTTTTGGAATTTATGCAAATATAACAGCAGTTTTTCCCATTGCTCTAGAGATTTTGTTAGAGTTATATTAGGGAGCCGATATACACATAGAACTATTATTTTTAATTTTGGAAGAATTATACCATAGTTTTCAAATTCTTTCTCGATTGTATATTCTGCAATATCGAGTGGGTTAATTTCAAAATCCACCGATTTATCAACCAAAACTGCCACTCCACCATTTTTATATTTTTTCCTACAAAAACTAGTCAATAGCCTAAAATTTAATGGTATATAATATGCTAGTTCATCATCACTCAGCCAATGTTCATTTATACATATAATGTGACATGCATAATTATGTATCAATAGTTCGAACACTTTATTTTTATTCCTTAGAGACTGTAGATTTATGTGCAGTATTGTGAGGCAAGTTTGAGTTTTCATTGGAATACTAATATTTGAATCGGAACAAAATGACTGAGATAACACCAAATTTGGATCATTGAAATTTTCATAAGAAGCAGACGTATAAACTAATTGCTTTCCAAAATCTTTGTCCGTCAGCTGTGATGTACAATTTTCAACAATAATCGGGGCCTGCAGTCTATTAACTGCAGGTTGCTTGCTCAGTTTCCCTGATTTACCCAATTTAAAGGTATCGTTGACTTTCTGGTACTATTTGATTTTGACCTTATTTGACTAATTTCTATGAGTAACCGTTCGCATATATATTTCTTGCCCAAGTTGTTTAGATGCATACCATGATTCGTATGAAATCTTTTGCCTAAACCTTCAATATCGATCACATATAGGTGTTTAAATCTCTTCATTAAATTTTTAATTTTATTATTGGCCGTTATTATTGTTGTTATTACGATTACAGGGCCGAACTGAGAAGAGTAGGTGGAAGTTTAAGTGTTGATTTTTTTAAAATTAAGTACTACCTAAACACGCCTGTATTCTTTATTTTCACAAAAAAATAAGATTGTGGAAATCAGCTAACGATAGTTTGCACTAAGCTAATTAAGTTTCGACACCCGGGCTGTCGATATTTATAATTTGGCTGTTTTAGTGCTAACGTAGTAACTATTAATTTTGTATTTTTATTCAAACTCATACAGGCAGGCAAATGACATCGTGGAAAACAATTATATATTGAAAAATATCTAACATCAAATCTACGCTAAATATTCATATGATAACGCATACACACACACATAAATCAATAATCTTCCCAACTAATTACATTATAAGAAATATCTGAATACTTGGCCAAGAATTCATTACACACTATTCAATACATAGATATTCGTATACTACGTAAGATTTATATACGACCTGTCGGGCAACGAAATTTTGTATTTTTATAAATTTTAAGGTGAGAGAGGAAAAAAAAAACAAGTTCGAAACAAAACAATATTTCTGTTTTCGTTTACCCGACAGAAAATTGCATACGACAAACTGTTCTCTATTAGTGCTCAGTTAACCCCTATAGTCCAGACGTATCGGACCAAAGAAACTGGACTTCGGCCAGCGGAGGAGGTGGGGCTGCGAGCTATAATCGTTTCTTTCAAAGAAATACGCCGCCTCCTTTTTTTCTTCGAACCAGATAGAATAACAAAACAAAAAAAATGAACATAAGATGTTAGAAAGTACTATAGGACACATACACACACACACATATATATATATATATATATTATCGTTTTCGTACACAAAAATGAAAAGAATATAAACAACTAGGATATTGGAAATTTTCTATAGTTTCTCTCCAATGTTTTAATGCGAATGTGACAAGCAAGGACTAATGAGTTTTTGTGCTAATTATTGGAGAAGCTGGAAACCACACTTCGAATCGTTCACACAGTGAATTCAAACACCACACAGAAATGTCACACTACGGCAGTGGTCTTAACGGCAAGTGACGTTAAAAAAAATTATTTGTTCCAGAGTTTCCAGAAGTATCTTCTCCCAATTCATATCTAAGTTTCTAGATTTGAGAGAGTTTCCATTAAGGCCAGTTACTTTTCAAAAAGAAAGAAAACTTGAAATGAACCAACTGACAGTTCAGCAAGGGGAACTCGGAGGTTGGCGTTCATGGCTAAAAGTTCCAGTATCATTCCAGCATTCACAAGTTGGAGGTTAAAAAAAAGGCTTTTAGGCAAGAATCAAAGTGGTAGTTCAGATAAAAAGACTGGTTCAATACTTTCGGACATGAGTATGGTCCATGTTGCGAAATGGCAAGAAAAATGTGGAAGGTCTTTCCTCCAATGGTCTGCACAGAGCTTGATGTTATCTGGCCCGCAGGCCAGGAGGAACTGAATATGAATAGTCCTGGACTTCCTTATATACATACCTCTGTGAAGTGACGTCACAGCGTCACGTGACATACTTTAAATCTTAACTTACATACACACATTCATTTATGAATTTCAATGTTCAAATCTTTCTTTCCAAATTACCTTGGTTTGTATACACACACATGTTAATCTAGTTCATATTTAAATAAAACGCGGATTCAACAAATTTCTGAATCTATAGCGATAACTGAATCTGTTATCTTTTAACCTTGTACATATGAAAGTTTTATTATTGATTAAAATAAATGCGGACACTATTTTCTAGAGTCCATAGCGTATAAAATTAATAGCCAAAAGGGTGATTTGATATAAGGTAATTCAGGGGAGGCGAAAAATATTGAATTTCTATGGAACGAACGGTAAGGACGTTACATTATGCACCTCCCTGAGAAAAAATTTTTGGAACTGAAAGTTTTCGAATTTTTTTCTTTTATAAAGTTCTTTATATATATATATATATATATATATATATATATATATATATATATATAGATAGATAGATAGATAGATAGTCCTTTCTGAGTTTTCTTGCACACTTATTCATCTTCACTTCACTTGCTGTTCTTCTCATATTATTATCACTTTAACAACACTATATATCACTTCGTTTAAAATTGCTTAGAATAATATTTTATCACTTAAAATCACTACACTAATTAAATTCACTTTTAGCGTTCACAGATAGTCTTCTTCTGTTTGGTTATTCACATACGTCTGCACTTCCTTCCTCATTCCTTGCCAGTAGAAGTATCTCCGAATAGCGCACCAGGTTTTCATTCCAAATTGTCCCTTTTCAACATGGAATTTCCTTATTAAGTGATTTTCTATCGTGTTTTGGAACCATTATTTTCCAGAACTTCTCCTTCTTATGTTTGGTGAGAATCAAGTTTTCTTCCTTTTTGTATTGCCTCCCTCTTTTCTCTATATTTTCCTTTTTTTCTCCAAATCCTTAAGTATTATCTGAAGCTCTTCATCCGTTTGATAACTAAAATCTTTCTCCCATATTTCCTCGAATGTTAGAGTTATCAAGTGTTCTTGATCTTGTATTCCGGATGGATTTCTGCTTAAAGTATCTGATATTGTATTAGCTTTTCCTGCAAGGTATTCAATAGTAAAGTCGTACGGTTGTATCAATAACGCCATCGATATATTCGGTTGTTCCAAATACTATTGTTAGATAAGTGCTTAAGACATTGGTGATCTGAGTAGATGGTAAAGTGTTTTCCAATTAGGTATTCATGAATTTTTTTGCATAGTGTATACAACGGAAAGACATTTTAATTCTGTTATGCTATACTTTTGTTCATTCGGTTTCAAGGTCTAATTTACATATTTAATTATTTCTTCTTCTTCCAGAGACATCCTTGTCCGAGATAGCCAGCGATTCCAACAGTATAACAATATAAAAGGGCTTCTTAAATATAGGTTGTGATAAAGCTTGTATATTAATAAGTGTGCTCTTAAGTTGATTGAAGGCCCTTTCTAGGTTATCATCCCAGGTTATGTTACTTCCTTTCCTAAGTAGCTTTATAAATGGTTCAATTAAATCACTGTAATTCGGAATGAATTTTTTTCTCTAATTACAAAGGCCTACTCATTTCCTTACATCCCGTTTTGTTCTTGGTTTACGAAAATTATTTATTGCTTTTTCCTGATCATTTATAAGGGTTATTTTCTGACCCGAAACTATATGTCCCAAAAATTTAATCTCTCAGGTTGCGAAATGACATTTGTTTAATTTTATAGTTAATCCATTTTCTAATAAGATTTTAAATATAATTTCCAATTTCTGCAAGTGTTCTTTGCAGGTTTTAGTAAAACAGCACACGTCATGTAGATAAATTCGCAGCCAATTTGTAGTTTCCAATTCAAGCATCTGGTTCATCATAACTAACTCACTCACTCGCTCACTCTATGGCTTATGGAACTCGCAAGTTCATCGCCGCAGTAACAAACGTTCGCCATTGGATTCTATCCTGGGCAATATCAAGCTAGTTTCCATCACGAACACCTATTTCTCGAAGATCTCTTCTAATATTGTCCTCCCAACGACGTCTCGGCCTTCCCAATGGCCTCTTTCATCCGGCCTTCCAACCAGAATAGAATATAATCTGCGTTTTTAACCCCATCCGAGCTACATGCCCTGCCCACCTTAGTCGTCGCGATTTCATTACTTTTACAACATCTGGTGAATTGTACAGTCCGTGGAATTCTTCATTATGCAGTCTCCTCCACTCTCCAGTCATCTCGTCCCGTTTCGGCCCGTATATCTTTCTCAAAACCTTATTTTCAAATACACGTAATTTATGTTCATCTGCTAGGGTCGTACTCCAACTTTCGCAACCGTAAAGTATTACCGGCAGAATAACCGTTCTGTATATTTTTAATTTCAATTTCCTTGATATTAATCGCGATGTTAGAAGTTTTTGGACTGAATAGAAACATGCGTTCCCCGATACTAAGCGACTTTTTATTTCTTCCGTGACCTCATTTTTGCTTGTCACGTATGCTCCCAAGTATTTAAACTTGTTTACTTTCTCTATTACCTCATCCCTAATTCTTATGTTTTTATTTCCTTCATTCGCTGTGTTTCGGCTTGCTATCATGTATTTTGTTTTATCTATGTTTAACTGTGGACCTATCTCATCGCACGCTTCTACTAAGACATCGGTGTTGCTTTGTAGTGCATCTATATCATCTCCTATTCAATCTACATCATCCGCGTATAAAACAGTTGATTCAAACCATTCAATGATAGTCCCATTTTGTCCCCTTTAATTTTTAAAATCGCATATTCTAACGCAAAGTTAAACAGTAGCGGGGACAAGGCATCGCCTTGTTTTAATCCGTTGCAAATCTTGAAACTATCTGACATATTATTACTTATCCGTACTCTGCTTGTGGGGTCGTTGAGACACATCTTCACTAATTGAACCAATTTTTTCGGAATTCCAAATCGTATCAGGATACTGTATAACTTGTCCTTTTTGATAGAATCATATGCTTTCTTAAAATCAATGAATAGCTGATGAACCGTTACATTGTATTCCCATTTCTTCTCCAAAATTTGTCTCAAGGCAAAAATCTGGCAAAACGTGGATCTATTTCTTTAATTTCACATTCCTGATCTCCAATTATTTCATTTACGTATACACTTAGGCTCGTTAACAGAATATTACTTAATACCTTGTAACAGGTTGGAAGTAACGAGATTCCGCGATAATTATTACAGTCCGATTTATCACCTTTTTTGTAAATCTAAACTATTATTGAAATTTTCCATTCCTTTGAGAGCTAATCCTTTTTCCACATAGCACTTATCAATTTATGCAGTTCCTTGATTAGTGCCGTTCCTCCTGCTTTAATTAATTCCACTGGAATATTGTCTATTCCTGGTGATTTGAAGTATTTTAACTTCTTTACCGACATTTCAATCTCGATCTCGCTAGGTTCGGGAATTAACGGGTCTGCGGTATGGATTTCAAATTCCACTGTTTCTTCCCCGTTGTGTACAGTAAGAAGTTTGTCGAAAAACATTTCCACACATCGACAATTTTAGTCGGATCAGCCTGTAGATCTCCACGTTCATTTCTAATCATTCCTAACGTAGGCTGGTAACCTTTTCTTAACGAGTTTACCCCTTTGTATAGATCTCGTATGTTACCTGTCTTCCCGTTTTCCTCTATCTCCTGAATCTTCTGCGTTAGATATTCTCGCTTTTTGTTTCTGAACCCGCGTGTGGTGTTTCGTTTCGCGTTACTGTAGTGGTTAGTATTTGCTTAGCTTCTATTACTTAGCCATCGATGCCTTGCTTGTTTTTGTTCCTCATGAAGTTTAAGGCAATCTTCATCAAACCAAGGTTTCTTTTTCTGTTGTTTCTTCTCACATTACGAGTTCCTTCGCTGCGCTCTTAATTGTTTCACTAATTGCCTCCCACATCTTATTTACATCAATTTCATTATTATTATTATTATTACTCGAGTCGGCTAAGATTTCGAGTTGGTAATCTGCTTTTATGTTCAGATTATTTAATAGTTTCACTTCGAATTTCAGTTGTTTTGACTCCTTGCTTTCTCTATTCACGATGCATAACTTTTCCCTCACATTTGTGATCACTAATTGATGGTCGGTGTCACCTTCCACTACTCTGTACGACCTGACATCCATTAGGTTGGTGTGTCTTCGTCTGTCTAGTAATACATGATCGATCTGGTTGAGAGTTTTGCCGTCCGGAGATAACCATGTGTATTTGTGTTCAAAGTACGTGCTCTTTACTAGTAGGTTTTTCGAAATCGCTAAATTTATCAGTCTTTCTCCATTGTTGATGGTCTTTTCGTGAAGGCTGTATTTGCCTATGGTAGGTCTATATTTTTCTTCCCTCCCTACCTTTGCATTGAAATCACCCAACACAATTTTCGAATTATACTTCGGCATTCGGTCAAACAACCTTTCTAGCTCATCGTGGAATATATCTTTGTCGTTATCAGTAGCCACCTCGGTCGGAGCATAGACGTTTAATAAAACCGTGTTGCCCCATCGAGTACGTATCGTAACGTACGTCTTTCGTTTACGAACTCTATATTCTTAACCGCCTGAAGCATACTATTCTTAATGAGGAATCCTGTTCCAAAATCGTGAGACTGTGTTACCCCGTAGTAGAAATTGTACTTGCCCTGTCGGATGCTATCTTGACCCTCCCACCGAACTTCTTGTACCGCTAATATGTCTAGCTCGTAGCTCTCGGTCTCGCGTACCGCCACCTGAAGAGCGCCCGTTTGGTATAATGTTCGTACGTTCCACGTTCCTGTTCTAAGGTCTTTCTTAATCCTGTTTTTGAAGCCCCCTGAAGGAGTTCCAGCCCGGAGATCCGAATGAGGGACTAGTTTACATCCGGAATATTTTACCCCAGGAGAATCCATGAACCATCTGTTACTATTTCTTGACATGTTTTAGCGGTGTACAGTTGTCAGCCCTACGACGTCGCAGTAAAGGTAGACATTCAAGATATCGCCCACTGTCCATCTCAGCCTTGCCGATGTCATTCATCTTCAGCCTCAGAGTGCTACAGCACTAGACATGTCATAGGGTAATCTTATGAACTGAAATGAGTGGTTGCCAAAATGAAAGGCGGTATATGGTTTACTTTGATCAGAAAGTCTAATTTGGAAATATGCTAAACAAAAGGTCAAACGTACTAAAATATTCTGCTCCAGAATAACTATGTAGTATATCATCTATACCTTGTACTTTGTTTTGCGGAGCTATTATAAACTTATTTAATTTTCTTAAATCCAAAACTGGTCTTACTTCTCCTTTTCCCTTTCTCACCACATGTATGGGTTATTATGTGGGCTTTCAGCCTTTTCAATAATATTCCAGTCTTCCTATTTTTTCTAGTTCCTTTTTTGTTGCTTCTCTTCTAAGTGACTGTGCTATAAGGTATTGTTTAGTTTGTATGAAGATATCTTCTTTCAATTTTAAGTGATAGACGTATGTCTTGGTAAATGTACACTTCGAGATGTTAAAAATGATACTGCAATGTATCAGTAATGGGACATGTACACTTCGAGAGAAATTAGAAATAGGCAACCTCTGTCCTAGTAATGGACCACTATCTTAAAATTAATAAATAGGTTAATTGAAATAAAAGTTTTTTACCTTACTCATTTATCAAGTCGTAACTGTACCCATGAGGTATTTTCTTCCTATAAATTATACGTTCAGAAGTAACTTTGATCAACTTTAGAAACATGATAATTTTAATTTTATCAATTCTAACAACATTAATTATAAGACTGAAACTAAATGTTCTTATACACGTACGCAAGACAGTTATGTTGACGTGACCACATTGAGAAACTATTAATACTACATCAAGTTAAGTGGAAGGTTTCAGAGAGAAGAAAAATGTTTCCTGCATCTGTCGTAATTAGTAAGAACTTTCCGTAACACCCTTTTCGCGCTTTAGTTATCCCGGACTTTTAACATATAACGAGCACCAAAAACATCATTTCCGTTTTCCGAAGATTAGAAAAAAATCAAGTCTTAGATTCGCGGAGGTATAGCTACGGACAAAAGTTATGACGCATGTGGAGAATATTTCCAAAATTTGCAGAGATGTTTCTGCTGTGTATAACATATGTGAGCCCAAATTTAAATTAGGATTAAGATTCCCATTGGGTTACAAAATATTTCTTTCCGGGATAAAATAAGGGAACTTACAACTTTGCGGGAATTTCAGAGTTAGAATATGTTGCCAACGAAGAATTTTTCTGAATTTATTTAGCTACCTATCAGAACAATATTTTACAAAAAGTACGTCATGTTATTGTGCATATCTCTCCAAGTTAACAAACATATACAATATCTCAATATACTTATTTCAGTAATACGAAAACTTTTGTCATAGGGTCAAGTGAATAAAAAGAAGCAAGTACTCGATAAGATAAAATTAAGTTTATGGGCGGTAACACCACTATAGCTTACGCCCGTCCCGATACGGGAAAGACCCTTATCTTGGTCATTCAAAACTTAGCTGTTTGTTAAAATACTAAAAAAGAATAGATAAAAGTTGAAGATGTAAAAGGTCTTCACACTCAACCTACTGGTGTAAATGGCCAGTATAATGAGGAAGCCTGTAAATGGGCCCTCACAAGATAAAACAAAAATACACCATAAAACTTAACAGCTAAGGAGCATATTCATATAACATAAACGGAAATCATAAAACTCTGCAAAAACAAGTAAAAATATTAATGTTTAAGTTTATATCTCGGTTTCCCTTTCCTTCCCACGAGATTAAAATCCATATCCATCCGGTGATCCTCAACCATGTCGGAGGACAAAGATGAACTTGGTTGATGGATAGTATGTGCAGACTCTTCCTGAGCTAATTGTGCAGCCAAAACGTTCGTCAAAGTCTTAATGCTTGTAGCGAGAGGCGAAGTTCGAGCTAATTTGGAGACTTTATAAGGACTATAAGTAGTCTTAACACGTGGAGTTCTAGAACTATGCACAGGTGGTTTTGGTCGCTGACTCTGTGTCGCCATATTGTGAGAAGTCTCTGATCATTTGGGAGGCGTCCGAGGGTCTACATGCACATCAGACTCGGTTTGAGTTGATACATTAACTGTCTGGGTACCAACCGAGACAGTTTTTACTGGTAACCTGGCTACAACATGTGAAAACGCACCAGACGGAAGGGTGCGCTGAGACTCTCTTATTCGACGATTAGCATCACCAGCTGATATTTTCTCTAATACCATCAGCTCTCTAATGCGTTTTTCCTCCTGAAAAATAGGACAGTCACGTGACCAGGCCGTGTGATCACCCTTGCAATTAACACACTGAGGTTTCAGTGACTTACAAGGATCCGCACCATGACTACTGGTTCCGCAAATTGCACATACAGCAGAGGTCACGTTACATGATGTGCTGGTGTGTCCATAATGTTGACATTTAAAACAGCGAAGCGGACTTGATATATAAGGACGGACAGGCAAGCGATAGAAAGCGGCCTTCACGTCCTTAGGAAGCTGAGGCATGGCGAATGTCAAAATTAATGATCCAGTGGGCTGTAATTGGCCAGTTTTTCTGCTGTTGATGCGTTTAACATTGACTACGCCTTGACTGGCGAGTTCTCTTTTAATGTCCTCTTCAGGAACATCCTGAAGATCCCAACAAGTTATTACGCCCTGTGTAAAATTCAGTTTGCGGTGTGGTTCAACTACAACTTCAAGAGTGCCAATTGATGTAATTTTCAGATTATTTGTCTGTTTGTCAGTAGATGTCTCCACTAATAAGGTGCCATTCCGAAGCTCTTTAACATTGTGTAGCTCGCCTGCAACGTAAGTGTCTTTAAATTATGAAAGGGGATACCTTCTTCAAACCACCTGGATTGTCTGTTTCGTTCTTTACTTTAATAACAAGATATCGTGTGATAGTTGGTACGATACCTGTCTGTTCCTCTACTTCTAGTTTCTCTTCCTTGTCACCGGTAGATTCATTAGCTGTATGCGCCTTCTTACTTACGTCAGTGAATTTCTCTTAATTCTGTCTCTTCTTTCTCTGCTTTCCTTTTGGCGAAGGTGACTGATTTTTAGGATGTGGTGGAGCCATGATGAATGTTAGCCGTAAATGCCCACACTTCTCAGTCTTCGTTCTGAGGAGCCAACGAGGCTGCCGGGTACTACCCTTAACACCCTTGTCAGCAAGCTGGAAATCGAGGCGAAGTCCAATCACTTGGCGTCGAAATCACTTGCACTCCCGACTGATGGATACTTGGGACACCCACTCCCCCAGAGTGTTGGCGAGACCAAAGGTCCGAAGAGCTCCCCAATGGCGCACTTCCCAGTCTCAACGAGCTAGACCATCCAAGAATCTGCTGTTAAGAACTAGGCGCTATCCAATGGTTCCGCCCCCTTTCCACTGGGCCCAGGGGCCATCGTCAATGCAAGTACATCCTGTCACATCCTTGGTCATTTCATGGAGGCGCAACTCACAGCACAAGAGGAGATGAAATGATGAGTCATCTGTGGATGAAAATGAGATGAATGTGAATGTAACTCCTCTCTGCTGGTCCTCCTTTCAAGCAGCCTAGGTGTTTAGCTGCGATGGCTGATTGCAGCCAGCAGAAGCCAACTGGACGATGGGGTCGCCAATTCCCTACGCCGTATACGAGCAGCGATGATCTGCTGCTCGGGCTATGTGATGGTTTCATCACGTTGCGGTCCGTAGACCTGCGATGAAGTCGCCAATCCCCTACGCAAGTGGGAAGTAAAAATTCTCAACAGAGAAGCACTCTGGCCCTGCTGTTGGACTTCCCATAGGCAGCAACGATGTTAGCAGCTGCCAGGGCTGATTGCAGCCAGTAAAACTGACTGGGCGATGGGGCGCCACTTCCCGACGCCGGGATCAAGTACTCGAAACTGCTTACTCGTGAGTAAAGTATTTTCTCTCCCTATCAGGTGAATAAAAGTTTGCTTTTACTCAAGAGTATAATATTGTGTCAATTGAGAATTTACTTGCAAGTTTCTTTATACACTTTTATTCACGTAATTCATTCAAAGTTCCGAGCATTTGCTTACCACAGAAGCATTTACTTTCAAAACACAAGTATTTACTCCTGATGGAAAGTAAACTCTCTTTTTCTACACTTACGCCCAAGTATTTCCTTAAAAATAGGTAAGTATAAGCACTTACTCGGTTTTATTCACTTCACCTATTGACATACGTCAAAAGTTTTGCCCATACCTGTAGTTATGTCGTTTGTTTCAACACTAATGGCCGGTTTCACCGACCTTCCTTAAATTTCGGTTAAGGGAGCGTTAGTTAACGCTTACATATTTAAGCGTTTCTTAAGTTCTTCCATTGCATCAACATTTAACGATACGACTTAAGATTCCCTTAACAAACGAAACGTTAAAGCATTTGTCTTCCTGAATGTGTAATTTCTCATACATGCTGTTCTATTTTCAAGAGTTGTGATTGGTTGATTCTCGAGGTTTGCAACAAATAAATGACAATCACAATCGTTGAGTAGAAAATAAACAAATTCGGCCTAATTTCCCGCGTGTATAGTATTTGTTGTACTGTATTCAAAGCGCCTACAAATTAATGTGATATGAATGCTTAGAATTCAGATCAAATATAGTACCTTACAACGTATAAATGTTTATCTATCTCGCCTAATTGCCGGAAAGTAAGTGTCAGTGTAGTGTGTCCGTACAAGTAATAGACCGGTCGCCAGTGGTTGACCAATAAGGGAAACAAACGGTAATAATAGAGTTTATATTCGATATAGTACCCAAAAGCTGTGCACTCAGAAAACGCATTGTCACCCCCAAAATCACTTAAATGCGTATAGTGAATCTGGGTGAGAGCAGAGCGCACAATATAAGGCCTGAGCTACAACTAATACATGATATACGTGCATATGTACTAGAAGCCACGGTATAGTGAAGTGATTAATTATTTTATCCCTTCGTTGTTCAAGGAACAATCTACAGTAAATGGAATTAATGATTTACACTGGAACAATCGTTGTTCACAATTGGCCATTTATAACTGGTCTACTGGTGCAACTTCACCTTCAGCAATATATTTTTGTCTTGTCAAATGAAACAAATGCGAGCTGCTTTTTCATTGACTTTTTCTGCACTCAGGCTTTGTTTCGTAGACCAAATAACTATTTTTATATTATTATATAAACGTCAGTTTATGTTCAAACTTGAAATTTTCCTTAATTTGGTAAACCATTGGTACGATCACCTTATATATTTTCGACACGCTGTAAATAGAAACAGATGAGGCTATAAGCATTCCTCGAGTATTTTGATACGGATTGCTTTAATTCTTTCCCTTCGTTCCTTACCTACTTACGTAGTTAATTAAGTAATTCTTTATATTAGCTACTTCTATTATATGGCGGGTGAATATACTTCCAATGTAATTATTTTTGATTCATCCAATGGAGAGAGTGATACAAAATCAAGTGGGAAGGGCATGAATCAAGGACATTTTTTCAAGGGCGCATGAGTGTTAGTACACTCACATCACTCTTTGATTTTACATCACTTTCTTCTGCATTGTACGGAACCGAAAAAATGCAAATAACTAACTACATTGGAATTTCGTAATTCAACGCCATACAACAGAAGTAACTTATAGAAAGAATTACTGTTAATTGCAATGTTCTCTATATTACGATAAATATACTCGTTTTGCTAGATTTTGCTTGTGATCTATTTTAAAATGGACATGAATTACGTTTTGTCTGTAGTTAAGGAGATGCATTCAAAGAAATAGTAAATCATCTCAATGTTCTATGTACACACGTGCGCATTACGTTTGCAGTTCTTTTCTGTAAGACAGTGTAAAAATGTATAGCTGATTACATCCACAATGGAATTACGTTATAAACAGTGTACAAGGGAGCTTTCTACGGAAAGTCCTGGTTATGGAGTTTTCTCCTTCAACTATATCCGACGGCTATACTCCAAATGTTATGAGTAACTTTGACTAAGATGTAAGTCATGTTCATGTGAAAGTCACGGTTATATAAGTAGTAATAGTCACTACAACCCGAGAGATCAAAAGAAACAAATGCATTGCCCACTCCTTTCTAAAACAGTTTTGTAAATTGTATATATACACGTGCATTACTGGAAAGTGTTCTACCAAGAATATTTAAAAGGAATTATTGAAACCGCTAAGGAATAGTAAAGCGACGATATCAGACATTCCGGGCATCAGCCTTATATATCCGAGTTCAGATTGCCTTTTCCTTTCTTTTGTTCAAGACACATTAGGAAACTATAATCTACTGTGTTATTTACACATTATACATTGCTTACAAATGTGTTGCCTCTAAAATTGCCCAGAGAATGCATCTTCTTAAAGAGGGCTCCTCGCTCCAACCCTCCCATTTTTTAAAATATTTCAAAAACTAAGAGTATTATCAAAAGTTCCAAATTTCAAGATGGCGGACAGAGGGGATACATGTGATTGTGATCTCTCCGATTTGGCCTTATTTTTAAGTGTTATTGCCCTGTGTAGTGTGCTCTTTTGGATG
>JAGDQP010037943.1:0-18389 GCA_022664845.1 Lepisma saccharinum
GACCCCATAAGCAGAGTACGGATAGGTAATAATATGTCAGATAGTTTCAAGATTCGCAACGGATTGAAACAAGGCGATGCCTTGTCACCACTACTGTTTAACTTCGCGTTAAAATATGCGATTTTAAAAATTAAAGGGGACAAAAAGGGTCTATCATTGAATGGTTTGAATCAACTGTTTGTATACGTGGATGATGTAGATTTAATAGGGGACGATATAGATGCACTACAAAGCAACACCGATGTCTTAGTAGAAGCGTGCGATGAGATAGGTCTACAGGTAAACATAGATAAAACAAAATACATGATAACAAGCCGAAGCACTGGGAATGAAGGAATTAAAAACATAAGAATTAGGGATGAGGTCATAGAGAAAGTAAACAAATTTAAATACTTGGGAGCGTACGTAACAAGCAAAAATGAGGTCACGGAAGAAATAAAAAGTCGCTTAGTATCGGGGAACGCATGTTTCTACTCAGTCCAAAAACTTCTAACATCGCGATTAATATCAATGAAATTGAAATTAAAAATATACAGAACGGTTATTCTGCCGGTAATACTTTACGGTTGCGAAAGTTGGAGTACGACCCTAGCAGATGAACATAAATTACATGTATTTGAAAATAAGGTTTTGAAAAAGATATATGGGCCGAAACGGGACGAGATGACTGGAGAGTGGAGGAGACTGCATAATGAAGAGCTCCGCGGACTGTACGATTCACCAGATGTTGTAAAAATAATGAAATCGCGACGACTAAGGTGGGCAGGGCATGTAGCTCGGATGGGGGAAAATCGAAGATTATATCCTATCCTGGTTGGAAGGTCCGATGGAAAGAGGCCATTGGGAAGACCGAGACGTCGTTGGGAGGACAATATTAGAAGAGATCTTGGAGAAGTAGGTGTTCGTGATGAATACTGGCTTGATACCGCCCAGGATAGAATCCAATGGCGAACGTTTGTTACTGCGGCGATGAACTTGCGAGTTCCATAAGCCATATAGTTAGTTAGTTAGTTAATATTACTTAACTAATATTTTATGAGATTTTTTGAGTAAATAATATAACCATCGTTCTTATAGTCCACTGTGTAACGCATTCAGTTGTACGAACGCAAGCTCTTGTAACATTTGCTTATCTGATTAAGTGATTTGATGTTCAATTATATGAACGTTGTCATTCAAGCTATTATAGTGTTTTCGCTCGGATATCATTCATTTGATACATGAACAAATCATCTAAGGTAGCCTGTAAGATTTTGAATCGAATCAAGATTAGGTCATGTTTTCTTTTATTCATCTTTAAAAATTGAGATACAGTAAAACAATATTGAATAGTGTATCGGAATATATAGGTAAATAAGGAAGTAATTGCTCTCAAATGATTGATTTTTGATTTACTCAATATAATTGTTAGACAGTAAATTACCCTGTTTCTTGTGCAACAATAAACGTTTGTGTTCAGATTCTGATACAATTGAACCCCCCCCCCGGGAAACGAAATATAACTTGTGCGCATAATGTCATTCTGAGGGAAATATTTACTGAAAATTTTACTATTCAAGAATTTTCATGTAAAAATCAAACTTTTATGACGACAAACGCTTTCATACAAATGTGTTTGAAGTGTAGTAGTATTATTTTCATCTATCATTGATCGCATCATATTTTGAAGAAACATCTATTTCTAACTTGTATTTGTGTCATAAAGATAAAGTTGATAATTGTAATATACAAACACTACCCAGACTGGTTAGTATATTTTTATTGACATCTAACATTCATCACATATTAGATTATTTGACGAAGCAATTGGTATATAGAATATCCGTAATCCTCCATCAGGTCAAAACGAGATTAGAACTAAGTTCCTTCTTCGGTATAACATTTTTATTTTAGTCAAAGAGTAGTTGAAATTTTCAACACTAGAGAACGTATATGATTGGACAACCATATGCCTATCCACAAGGTACCAAGGTGAGTTAAGTTATTTGAATTTATTTTAAGGCCTTTAGGTAACTATGGCTCAGGGCGTATGGATGATAATGGGATGAATTCTGGAATAAAGAAAGTAGGAGGAAACACAAGCAACTAGGGAAAAACCACGCACACGGTGTTTGTCCACCACAAAGCTCACATGGCATGAGCAGGGATCGATGCTACAAACCCTAGCACCAGAGGCAAGCGCTCTACCAACTGAGCCACCGTGTGAGTTAAGTTACATGACTTAAACAAAGTATTACTGTTATTCACGATAACATTTATCACGCTACATTTGTGTTTCAGCAATATGACTTCCGATATCTATCCTATTAATAAGTCGGTAAAACCTTTAAACACTGATGTGAAAGTCCGAGAGCTTATTTCAAGCATTTTTTTAAAAAGGAAAATCAGTACAGAGACCGAATGTTTATGATTCTAAATCATTGCCGAACATGATATTTTAGTTGGTAAATTAGAGTTTCAGGAAAATTGTTGGTTAATTCATTGGCGTATTCCACAAGAGACAGAAACTAATATAACATTTCAACAGCAGGAAGGGCACTCAATTGCTTTTCTTAACTAGAAACTTTGCAATACATTCTAATATAAATAGAATTAAACTTACTACAAATCCACACTCTAACGCGTAAAACGGACTAATCAAACGTTCTGAAGATATTACATGGTTTTCCTCAATGCTTATTAACGATCTCTTTGCGTGTGCTTTGAAAGTAATTGTATTAAGTGATTCTTCTGCCCGTTTATTATAGAATCCAGCTTCGACAAGAACAATTATTCTTCTCTCAAATGGTTCTTTGTATGGAGAACCATCAGCAAAGTCAAGCACCATTGGAACAGACGCAATTGGTTCGCGAAGAGCGTATACCAAAGGTTTACCTTCAGAATCCAAATAACCTTTCGCTTTCACAATGTATCATAGACTAAATAATCACTGACGAGTGCGATGTCTCCTTTGTGAACTGCTCTCTCGTAAAGACTTGGTGTGTTTGTGTTGGAAACAAACTTCCAATGAATTTCTTGCATTGTAGGGCTATTAGAGTCCGAGAAATATGGATGCACTTGTGATACGCCACATAATGTTAGTTCTGAATTGACCAGTTCTTCCATGGTTTCCATGTATGGGAAACTTCGAGGTTTGGTAAGAAACCCAATAAGTGAAGCTTGATAACAAACACTTAAAATGTAAGAAGAAAGAACCCATAAAATGTACACGTATCGAGAAAGTAAATGAAGTGGTTTTCTAGGAACAGAAACATTTAAAATGATACCGAAAATAAAGAGGAGAGGTGCCTTTGTCAATGATTTTTGATCAACAAATCGAGACACTACTATTGTTAATCCCACAACAATACAAAAGGAAACAAATGCCAGAATCCATGAAGCTGGTTGAAACGGATGGAATAGGGCCATCCAATGATGAAGTAGGGATGGCTTTGGAACAATCCACGCTACGAAGAAAAAAATTAAGGAGAACAAATAATCAAAATATTGAAGAAGTGATTGAATTGGACCGACAGGTCGAAATATTGCAATACTGTGACCGTAATACACTTCCCCGTACATCCCAGTGAATGTGCCGTTTTTCAACTTCTTTTTCTCAAAAAAATTGAATGAAGACACGCTAAGTTTAGTTTTAAAATCCATTTTCTCAGATAATGTATGCAATAGTTTGCCATATATCCCATGAAACGTTGAATTTATGTCCTTGTTAGATGTTGCAAAGAATGGCGGCAAATTAAACACGGAAAATCGAAAATAACATCCACCAAATGTTTCCAGTTTACCAGGAAATTCATTAGCATCAAATGGAAAATTACTATCTCTCCATGTATTAATAATTGCAATAACATTCTGTGTATGGCATTACAGTCAAAATTACAATATCTGTGTCTCTAGGAATGTGGATAACATTCGTACTTGGTAAATTTGTATTAACAGCAGAGGCACAACAATAACATTGCACCAAGAGTTTCTCAAGGAATACTCCAACAGCACTGAAAGTGACAGACTCTCTTGTTTACTATTGTAAATCAAAACTGTACGTTGCGATGTCTTCTTCCAAAATAACAAATTTTGTATTTTGTTTAGTACTTTAGGAAATCCTTCAACTCTGTTTAGAATATAAAGAAAACATGAATTTACAACTTTTTCAGATGAAATAAGATTCAGGTTTTCAATTTCGTTTCCGGTTACTATCTCCAGGTGTGCATTAACATAGTATTCAGAACTTGAATGCATTGCAAGAGAACTGCTCAATTCAAATATATTGTTTCCTCTTACAACAAGTGTGTTGATTGATTTAAGGTTTCGATTGATGATTTTATTCAGGCAAGACTTCATATCTGCCAAATAATTGTCTTCATATACTGTTTGTAGCCAAGAAGATATTACCATTATGAACATTTGAAACAGTACCAGGTAGATCTTCATTTTTCACATAACCTAAAGATATTTAAAATAGTTTCAATAACTAAAGAAAACTAGAAACATCATGTAATTCATTAATGATGAATTTAAGGATACAGAATTAACAGAAGGTAGTTTTTGACTGTAATGGTAATTTCTTTTATAAATTTTATTTGAAGGTTAACTATAACCAGGACACATCTATCTTCGGCGATGTCTACTAAATTAAACTTAGCAAGTTGGCATTTATAATACAAAACGGATTATTTTGGCGGAAGTAAGAATGTCGTCGGAGACACAAATGAATTTTAATGGTAGTAGTTTACAGCCAAGTAAATAGGATAGGGGTAAGACGTGCAAAGCAAAACAGTAAAACTTAAGAGGTTACCCCACACGAAATTGAATTTTACGGTTCTCCCAATTTTGGGGCCGGGGTGGAGAGAGATTTGCCCATTGAAATGAGTTATTTTGCTTATGCACGTGTACCTTATGCACCTGAAGTACAAAGATTTTACTCCACCTAGATACGCCTATAAAAATGCGAGATATTGAGATGTTAATATTTCTCAAGCTGGCGTCAGGAAAGTATATGGCGTCTTATGTAATTCTGATCATGGTGTGTCTACCACCTTGCCGCTGCCACTCTAAGCTAGATATTTTTATACCATCGCGATACAACTAGGCATTCAAATTAAATTATTTCTTAAGATAGCAACTTTACTTTGTGACGTCATATAGCTTTGCTATTTTTATTTGACTTTGTACTTTCGAATACACTCCTGAGTAAGATATCGTTTATTCCTCGTGTGACAAGGGAAGTATTTCAGTTCGAACAGGATTTTTTTGATAAGACGTTCCATATATATTCGTACCTCGATGCTTATAATGTCTGTAAAGTAACTCGACCGTGTAAGCCTGCGTTTGTCCGCTCGAGTGGGTTAGATTTGGACCAAGTCGTAGACAGCCGCTGCAATGACTCCTGTAGTTTCGGTTTGAACGGGCATTTATTACTCTAAATATATACATGAACATACCTAACAGCGAAAGCGCCCATCAGATTGGAAAGGGTGCATTCGCCTTTGCCCCCTAGTCAGACAAATTATACTAATATGGCACAAAAAAGATCATATCCGTCAAAACTTAGAAAATACAGTATGAGTGTGGGTGCTGTTCTTGCCCCCCCCCCCCTAAACAAAATATCATAACATGGGCGCTCTTACTTGACAGTGCTGACAAAGACTGAAATGCTAGTCGAGTTTGTAACAAATAGTTTGGCAGATACATGCAAGTATTTTTTGTGACAAATGTAAGTGAGGGTTTTCCACAAAGTGAGTAAAACAGAAGGGTAAATCACAATAGACACAAAGGGCAAAATACACATGAGGGCACCCTTCCAAAGCACACTTCATGAACGCGATGTCGAATGTACCGTCAAGCACGTACCCAGAAATTGGTTTTGGGAGTCTAGTGCCTTCGACGGGGATTTGAGGTCTGTTTGGGTGTTTAATTTACGTAAAATGTATGTAATTTTGCCAAAAATGTTACTAATCTCACAAAAAAAATATTAATTTCGGAAGGGGGTACGGACATCCCCGTCTGCGTACGTCCCGTAACTGTCAACACCTTTACGAGTGTAAAAGAAAGTGGCATTTGACACCGTACCCATGGTTTGTGATTTTGAAGATTGGTCTGTGTGCCAATTTTAATCCTTCCCCCTTCTACCCATTTTGTAGAAAAGTCTTACCTGCATTTGTGAACACAAATACTGGCCTATATCTACCAAACTATTTGTTACACACTCGAGTGTCTTTGGAGTCTTTGCCAGCAATCTCAAGTAGGTTCATGTATATATTTTGAGTAATCAATGCCTGTTCGAACCGAAACTTCGGGATCCATTGCAACGATTACCCGGACTGTCTTCCCATTGCTAAGTTTAACGCCCTCTAGCGGTCAAACGCGAACTTACAAGGTTGAATTACTTTGCAGGCATTATCAGCATCCATATATGAATATATATATGGACTCTTATCAAAAGAATCCTTTTTGAACCGAAATACTTCCTTTGCTAGTACGAGTAGTAGAACGTGAGATATTTAGTTGTCCATATTTCTCAAAGTGGCCGCCTGTACTCTGTGACATCACATATTTTTCTGCTATTCTGAGATAGCTATCATTTTTGCGGTACCATTCTGAACCTAACACCGTTTTCTCCACGTATCTAGAATAATTTCATTGTTCGTTTGATCGTTCCGGCGCAATCTGTGCTTTTTCGATCTCTATATGACAAATACGAATTTGATAGTATTTTCCAAAACAGACCATCTTTCCTAAGTTATTTATATGGGAATTACATACATTATGCGTAATGTTTAAAGTTGGAGGTTAGCAATTATCTGCTATTACACTTTATCGCTTTCGTGATTGCAATTTCAAGTTACCTGTGCCATTGTAAGCTAGACATCGTTTATTCCAGCTCGATGCATTTAGTAGAAGAGGAGATAATGAAATGTAATTATTTGCCAAGATGGCGACCGGAAGATGTATCACATAATACATTGTGGATCATTTGATTCGAATCGCAGGCTTCCCCTGCCACCCTGAGAAAGTCATCGTTTCTTCCACTTCGAAAACCTCCGTCCGTGAAATGCGTATATTGAAAAAAATTTCACCTAACCTGTTTTTTCAAACCATTCTCAGAGAAGTGCTTGTAAAAAATAAAATCGCCTAACCTAACTTTCGTAAACTTTATCTTCGAATTACGTATTTTTCTGGTTACTTCTGTAAAATCCCGAATCTTTGAAATTTTCGGGGATCTACGGCTATCTTTGGTTATGAATGCAATATGACAGATCACGCTGCGGCTCCTAATCTCCTTTCCGTTTAGCCATATAAAAATGTTTCAAACGTATTTTTGTGTACTGTTACGTAAAATTTGGTTGCATTGGATCAGTCGAATGTGTATTTAATAACACAGTACAGTTATCATGGAAACTGTAAGTTATTTAGCATTTTAATACTGTTAAAGTCTTAACGTAACTTCCGTAAATATAACAAGATTCGGATTCATAATTCCTATTTAATGCTTGTATATGTGTTGGAAGTGAACCTCACTATCATGGAAACTAAATCATTCAGCATTACAAAGCAGTAAAAGAATTAAGGATACTTCTCTTCATTTTCGATAAAATAAAGGGGGCGCAGCCCCATATTCTTATATATATAGCTCCATATTCACTCACAATGACCCACTCATCAATGTTCACAGGCCAAACTACTGGAGCTAGAAACACCAAATTTGGTATGAAGGTGTAGAACCATGAGTAGGTAAAGGAAAAACATCCGACATTTTGAAAATGTTACCACCGTGGATCCAAAATGGCCGCCGAACACATTTTTACGTAGAATACAAAGCATAAAACCGCTGGGGATAGCAAAACGAAATTTGGCATGAAGGTACATCATCAAAATGTACGTTACGAAAATATTTTCAAATTTGTCAAAAGTCGCCATTTTAAATTCAAAATGGCGGACCTCAAAAAGTCCATTTTCCACACCGTTTGAGCAAGAGAAACAAAAATTGATATGAAGCTGTATGCTCAAAGATAGGTTAGGAAAATATTTAAAAATATATTGAAATAGTTGGATTATTGGATCCGAAATGGCCGCCAAACTCATTGTTGTATGGAATACACAGCCTAAACGTCTGCGGCTAGCGACATGAAATTTGGTATAAGGTACACTATCACTAGCGGGTTACGAAAATATTACACAATGTATCCAAAGACGTAACCTTGGATCAAAAATGGCGGACCTAAAAATTCATTTTCCACGCCGTTTGAGCTAGAGATACGAAATTTGGCATAAAGTTGTATTAAGAAGGGTAGTTTAGGAAAATGTTACAACATTTTGGAAAAGTCGCCTTTTTGGATTCAAAATGGCCGCTTAAAATATTTTCGACACAATTCGAGCTACAAGAATGAAATTTTATATGAAGGTGTAACTTCACGAGTAAGTCACGACAGTATAACAAAACGTTAAAAAAAATCGTCATCTTATATCCAAAATATACACCCGAAAACCATTTTCTAAACCATTGAAGCTAGAGAAACGCAATTTTGTAAAGAAGTGTATTACAAAGAGTAGGTTACTATAAATGGGGCAAACGTTCCATTTGGGGGTGACCCCCCCCCCCTCGTGGAAGAGTGCAGATGGACACCATGGCAGTGCAGTAGTGCAGAGAGATTCTGGTTAAGATAAAGGGGGCGCAGCCCTCCAAAATAACTAAAGTTGGGGGCGCAGCTCTCACAGGGATCGGGGGCAGCGCCCCCGGCGAAGTAAAGGGAGTCTTTTATATATAAACCAAAATATATGTGACACAAAAAGTCATGTTATGCAGAAAGAAACAATTGACCTTAATATGTTAATTTACAAAATTTGGCACTTTTGTGTCACATGATATTTCTGGTGATATGTAAAAGATTACCTCGAACTTTTTTTTATTCGTCAACGTCACTTTTATCCCATGGCTTCTGGCGTCTACATTTGTGAGTTGAAAGTACTGATAACACAAATGTGTAACTCGTCGTTGATGTAACTAAGTTATACAGGTATACGTTCAATGTTACTGGCAATCACATCAGTTCTGCCCGTACAAATTTAAAATTGCCTATCCGTCTTCTGTAGAAACTATCCTGCATTCAATTATTAGTAAGCAGCTTATCGTGTAACTCTAGTACGTTTTCTTTCATAAAATGGTAGATACACTTAACCCGGGTGGCGCTTTCTACGTATGAATATATGAAGTACTACTTATGGAAAGTAAGCTCTCTATCTCCCACCACAAAGTTATATGACCTATGTTTACTTATACCGCACGCACGAACTGCTTTCAACGAACCTGATAAAGTGCTCTGATAATCAAGCAGCACTCTATATGATGTCCTTGATAAAATTAGATATTATGTGAAGAGAAAGCCAGAATTCGGGTTTTGATATTGTGTTCTTTATAGTTATAGATGTGGGAGCGCTAATGTGAGTAGTCTGGATTTTTTACTGTGAATATAGAATTTATTATATTCGGGTGATTGTGTTTTATTTATTAATTATCAACAGAACATGATTAATAGCCCAATTTGAGTGTCGATATTGATAATATTCATTTACAGACATTTTCTATTAGAATATCTCTAAACGCTTTTGGAAGACATATCACATATATCCAATTTGATGCAAATTCTACACATTTCATTGTAACCAGTATACATTCTCCGGATTGGTTACTTCATTATTATATTTGTCCTTATCTTTTGGCAGTGGACCAGTGTTGTTTACGCGAGCTTTTAATGACGGGACACGAAACTATAACAATGGTACTAACTCTGTACCATTAGATCTCCGAAAGATACATACAGATATTATAAAGTTGTAAGAAGAACTTATTAGAATACAGAAACAAATAGAACCTACATCCATTAATATAATGAAGGAAAATACAGTGGATCATTTAAATGTCAGTCCAACAATGAGATCAAATTCTGTATTAGAAACGAAACAGCTAATACTGACAGAAGCTCTGGATATTATTATGCAAAAAAACCGTGATTTGAATGAACAACTAATAAAGACAGATACTTTATTCATTGTAGGAGAGAAGGAAGAAGATGAAGAAATAGTATTAGCTAATTTAATGCCAGAGGGGTTCATTCCGGACAACAGTGAACAGTTTTGAATTCCCATATTCCTTTGCGGATGACGTAAGTGGTAGGAATTTGCCGAAAACCAAAGATCCATGTATGACTCAGCGAGCCCCAGATAGGGAAATCTTAGCGATGGTGGGAGGGGGACGCAACACGAAATAAAATCGATATTCAGTATTTCACTTCGACATTAAATGCACAAGCAGTCGTTGCCTGGAGAGTAGCATGACAGGTTTGGTTCTAAATTGTTAGTAGAATGCGTTAAATATTTTGAATTTGACAGTTGTATGATAGCCAAACTTCAAACGTTACCATCTATCATGGCCTAGTGAAGTCTAAAGTACGAGTATTTTACGGCTTATTTTCAAACAGGCTTGCGATTTGGATGAATAGCCAATTGAAACACGTGTTTTATTGCGTGTTCTACGTATTACATAATAAAACACTTGCTTCAATTGGCTACTCCTCTAATCGCAAGCAAAACACGCAACGCAAGCGTGCATGTAAATCAGACCTAAATCTTTCTGTTTTACGACTATAATTAGAACAAAGTGCAACAGCACAACTCGTATTGCTCTTGCTCATGTTTTAAAGGAAAATGTAGGACATCCTTGCAGAAGTAAGCAAACACCTTACCCGTAGGTTTAAAGATTCCCTCCAAATATTTTAACTGACGTCATCAATGCAATGGAATATGGAAAATCAATTTTGTTCACTTGCTGGGAATGGACCCCTCTGCATGACTGGTAATTTCCCCTGTCGCAAGAGGCACTGTAATAGCATGATGCGCCCTGATTGGTTGCAGTTGTCGCTAGCTACCTTGCGATTTCCAGTCTTACTATAACACTGATTTCTCCAAAGGGAAACTCTTTGCTACACTTCAAGTTTTCGTCATACACCATTCAGCCAATCAGGGTGGAATGGTTTACCTGTATACATATACATTGATTTAATGCAATTAAATGAATTGAACATTGGTACTGCATTAGCATCAAAACAAGTTTTTAATTATGAAGAAGAAAATAATTTTGCTTTGATGCAATTAAATGATCCAGATTTTGAAAAAGAGACTGATACCAAAGGAAAATCGGAAAATTGATAATATTAGACTATTTTATTGAGATTTTATACTGAAAGACTACACAAGTTGAGATCTGATAGACATTGTAATTTAAAGTCCTATTTTATTCCTTGCCATGAAGATCAATGTTTGTAAATTCGGAATGCTACTGATAGATATTATTGAACTTTGCATAATGTTTGTAAACATCATATGTTTATATTGTGAATGTGTTTTGATAGTAATTAGTGCCAAGTGTTGTAAATAATTTTAATGCTTTATGAACTACGAATGAACTAGAGTACCAGAATGAAAAAAACACTAAGTGTTTGAATGGAACTATTATAGTTTAAGAACAACAGATGGTACTTCACACTGAAGGTAAGTCTTGCTAATGCTTGATGTTGAATTCTAGAGAGGAGGTGAAGTTGTTAAACGTAATAAATGCTTAATACAATAACATACTAAATGTAATTGCTTGATTGCAAGTTTTTAAACCATTCTATTGGCTATGTGCATATTGACTTAGAATGTTTGGAACTTTCGAACTTTTTGGTATGTTAAGTTGCGATGAGAATATGATTTCGAAACCAAATATTGAATTTAAGATTTTGTATCTGTAACAATTAAGTATTATGTTTAAAGGGAAATGCTATTTTGCCAGATGTATAAGAAAAATACTTCAAAAATATTTACAAGGTATTTGGTGACACAAAAATATGAACAGTGCTAATTTATAAAAATCCCTTTCGGTAGGCCTACAGGCTGAGGTAGATCTCGAAGTTTCTTTTTATTTTCAAAAATGCAAATCTCGCCTGATATAAGAACTATTGAGAAAATATTTATTGTTTTGTAGATTATTCATCAAGAGCTGTTCAACGATACCTCACAAGACATATATATATATATACACTTGCTTTGTTTCGCTTGGAGCGCTGCCCCCAGACCCCCGTAGGGGGTTCGCCCCCCAACTTCAGTGCTTTTGAGAGGATGCGCCTTCTTTATCTTAACCAAAATCTCACTGCAGCACTACACCACCATGGTATCCATCTGTACCCTCCCACAAGGAGCTGCGCCACCAAAAGGAAGGTTTGCCCCATTTATTGTAACCTACTCTTGGTCATACGCCTTCAAAGAGAATTTCGTTTCTCTACCTTCAGTGATTTGGAAATTGGGTTTTTGGGGCGGCCATTTTGGATCCAAGTTGACGACTTTTTGAAAGTTTCCTTATACTATCGTGACCTACTTGTGATGGTACAACTTCAAGTAAAATTTCATTTATCCAGCTCAAACGATGTGCAAAATGGGATTTTGGGCGGCCATTTTGGATCCAAGATGGCGACTTTTCCCAAATGATGTAATATTTCCCTAAAATACTCGTCATAATGCACCTTTATGCCAAATTTCGTATCTCTAGCTCAAACGGTGTGGAAAATGTTTTTTGGGCCGCCATTATGGATCCAAGATGGCATTTTTGGATACATCTTGTAATATTTTAGTAACATACAAATAATAATAGTAACATGGACAATAGATATCTTACTTCCGCCATTTTGGATCCAAGATGGCGTCTTTTAACTCATTAGGTAACATTTTCGTAATCACAAAGTGATGTTGTACCTTTATGCCAATTTTGTTTTCAATAGCCCCAGCGGTTTAGGCTGTGTATTCTATACAACAATGGGTTCGGCGGCCATTTTGGATCCAAGATGGTGACCGATTTTGCTCATTAACGAACGCAATCGAGCTATTAAGCCTAGAAACAAGATATAAAAATTTGGTTCAAATATCTTCAAAATTGTGGCCGCTAGCGTGTTAATATATAAATATATACATATAAATATATACTTTCATATCGTATCGATCTCAATAGGTATAAATTTCTTCGAAATCTACCTAAAAACTGAAATTGTTTTATATTTGAGATAATGTTTGTGTCCGATTGTTCAGTTCAGTATTGTTTGAAAACCGAAAATAAGATACCAATATATCTTTATATGTCAGATGCTTATTTTATATATCTACAATATTTGCCATCTCAGAATTCAAACAAATATATGTTATCGGCCATATAATTGTCATATGATTGCTTTTGATACTAGTTGAGGGTTGAAGACTAATTCCAGATTAGCTCATACTAACATCCTTATAATCTTGAAGAACCAGATTAATGCAACTCAATCGTTACTAAGGAAACCTATAAAACGAAACCCAAGAGAATTTTATTGTGTTATCCTAAACACACAGTCAAATTAATAAAATCATTCGGGGTCCTGTAATTGAATTTCCACCTCTTTCCGACACGCATTAAAGAGCAGAGGATTCCTACAAAATAGCTGACGACAAGCCAATCATGGACGCTAAAGATTTATTGGAGGTGGTCACATTCAACGCCATCATTGACACGGTGATTACAATAATGAGGGGACGCTTTGTAAGAAAGAATAACATTACTACATTAATACTTCTTAAATCTCTCTGTACCTTCTCATGAAGATGCTTCTTCGAGGTCCACAAAAATGAATTCACTTCATTTAGCTCAATTTATAGGAAATAGGTAGACGCTGACCAAGTACGAAAGGAATATTTCCGGTTTTTTCTTGTGTCGAGAAACTCGAGAAAACGATTGATCTACGTAGCCATTCTCACAGCAAAAAATGCAAAGGCTGTTAAAAAAAGAAAAGGAACTCTTAAAATGAAGAAATTGCTGCTACTACGCAGACACCGCTCTCTGAGTTTCTTCCAGTTATAGAATGCCTGATGGTACTCGAGTATTGAGGACCCGCGGTGATTTCTCCCCGATCTCCTGTATGGTATTGAATCTGCCACATTTGAGCATTGATTTGAATTAAGGGAAGGGGAAGAAATCTTGTGTTAACTAATTAGTGGAGACGGGTTGTGGGACAATGAGTATCTGGTGCTTTGTCAAAATGTCCTTCACAATGAATAAGGAATGAGAACATTCATTCTCGTGATGACTGTTCAGAACGTATCTGCCACATATCATCAGGACTTTACGCCGCACCTTGCATCGTAATCGTTGCCTGACGTTACGTAGGATTCTCTATGCAACCTCGAAATCGACGATCCCCTGCTAGCCAAAGAAAACCATTAAAATTATGTTAACATGGGATTTTACTCATTCGTGTCTCTTGGGGCCGTGATGAGAATTGTCCAATCAACTATAATGATTGGAGCTTAATTTGACATCGTGTTCATCTTTTATCACTAGTGATTACTAGCATTAAAAATTTTAAGACAGCATTCACTCTGCGTAAGAACTTCTCATATGATACGACACGGTTCTCTTTTCATTCGATTGTTAAGAGACGCGGCAGAAACTTAGAGACAACAAGCCGTATCTGCATTTTTTCTGTGAAAATCGTGGCAACAGCCGCCTGTTCTGACGTTCAGTTCAGCAACAACTTCACAAAGTGCGAGACAACGGTTTGCAATGATAACTTCCTACAATTCTTCCTAGTGATTGATGGCAGTGACATATAACAACCTATATCCCTCTAAGTTTCTTGTCTGTGTTTTCCTGGTTCTGGCTGTCAATAACCATTATCATGTTTTAAAAATAAAACATCTTTCTCAAACAAAAGTATAGAACCTAATTCTTGCATGACTTCTTTCGAAATGGCTGGGAGCCTTGTTACGCAACGAGGAAGAAACAAGCAGCATATCAAGTAGGAACTTTTAAGAGAAGCAATTGTCTTAGGAAGAGCACTAAAGTATTAAATCAAGCAAGCTTGTAAAACAATGGATAGTGCAGTATGCGATTAGAAATATATGACAAGCCAAGGTACTCGCCCGTTGGTGCATGGTGAATAAAATATGTTGACATCAGTCATCAAAACAGTCACGAATATTCGCTTCCCCGTGGCGGGCTGCGCTCACAAATTGCAGAGTTACGGGGCGCTGCGCCCCCATTACCGTAACTAGACTCTCCGGGGACAGCGTCCCTATGGCGCAGATCTGCTCCCAAACACCTCGGGGGCTGCGATCCCATATGGTAGGTTTCCCCCATTTATTGTCCCCTAGTCGTGATGTAACCTTCATGATTTTAGTAGCTCAACCAAATTGCATTTCAATAGCCCGAACAGTGTGGAAAATGATTTTTGGCCAGCTATATTCAATCCAATATGGCGAATTTTTCGCAATGATGTAATATTTTCTTATATTATTGTTGATAATATACCTTCATCAGGTACTACTACTACCCACAACCAATACTACTAATTTATTACTATATAGTATTACTATAACTATTAATAATGCTGCAAATAATACTGCAATGGTTTAAAATTTAAAAATTATAAGCTAGTTTATTTATTTCTCATTGTTGTTTTAACTTAAACATGGAAAAAATGTATTTATTTGATTGTTATAACAATGAAATAAATGTTTTTATTTAGTTCGCGACACAGTCACTTGCGGTTAATAAAAATATAAGTTGGACCAGTAAATGTTCATATGCGGAAAAGTATTCCACTCGGTCAGCCATTGTGGCGTAATGCGGGAACAAATATCGTGATATTAATTTTTTATAAAGAGAGAGATTTGGCCCCAAAAAATTTAATGCTAGTGTAATATGAATGTAGCATTCCTTAAATTATCAATATAGAGTAGTATATACTACTACTACTTATAATAATAATAATAATAAAAGAATAGGAAAGTAGTTTTTATTTTTGGGGCATCATAAAATAAATACTAAAATGAAAACTAAATATGACGAACATGCTAGGTTCGTTGCAAATGAAAAAACTAATTTAGATCTAGAGATAAGCATAGTCCCGAATGAATTTGCGTACAGACTTGTACTATTAACATTGCTAGAAGCAAACAGAGGAAAGATGCATAATTTTGCAAGTTAAACAATTATGTAGCATGCAACATAAGACAAGTATCTGTAATATAAGATTGTTAGTGAATTACTTATCCGAACTATGAACCTACTAAAACTGCAGCTTAAGGTTCGATTTCCGTTATGAGATATTTAGTTTGCAGCACTTTTTTCGATCGCATTACGAAGTTTTACAGTAACACTGTTCTTGTCATTATTGTTTTAAAAATCTCTTGCTTTTCGAATGACGAGACACAGCAAAAGAATCCTATCTATAACCAGGCACCCATTTTTGTATAGCTGCATTCTCTATATCCATATCGTGAAACCCAGTAATACCAAAGTCTGTGTCAGCTAAACTTCATTAAGACAAACAGTATTCACGGAAAGTGAAACTAAAATGAATGTTTAATGGTTAAATGTTTTATCTGTTGTGCTTTTCTAGATATGGAAGTGTGTGTGTCTGTTATCACTAGAAAGATACACGAAGGACACATTTAGTAGAATGCAGCAAAGATAACTTTACAGATAGCACTGAAAATAAACATCATATTCTAATAGCTGTTGAAATGTCCTTCTCTACTTAGAAAAAATCTACTAGAATATAGGTCATTAATTTTAACTTTAGTTAAACTATTTAAAGCATGCTGTGAAGGTATTTCATTGATTTTCAACCTAAGTTAGAAAAATTTTATTTCTTTACTTTCGATGTGGATATTTTAGTAAAAAATTCTGGTTTGTTATATGATGGTATAAATTGCTCACTAGTTAATTTCGCATCATGAATCAATGGGACGTGTGTGCGGTATAAGTAAACACAGGTCATATTAACTTTGTGGTGGGAAATAGAGAACTTACTTTCTATAATAGTAATTCATATATTCATACGTAGAAAGCGCCACTCGGGTTAAGTGTATCTACCATTTTATGAAAGAGAAACTTACTAGACCTACACGATAAGCTGCTTACTAATAATTGAATGAAGGAAAGTTTCTACAGAAGACGGATAGGCAATTTTAAATTTGTAAGGGCAGAATTGATGTGATTGCCATTGAACGTATATCTGTATAACTTAGTTACTACATCAACGACGAGTTACACATTTGTGTTATCAGTACTTTCAACTCACAAATGTAGACGCCAGAAGCCATGGGATGAAAGTGACGTTGACGAATAAAAAAAAATCGAGGTAATCTTTAATATGTAACCCACAATATCATGTGACATAAAATTGCCAAATTTAGTACATTAACATATTAAGGTCAAAGGTATCTTTGTGCAAAAGATGACTTTTTGTGTCACATTTATTTTGGGTTCTATGTAAAAGACTTGTTTTGCCTCGCTGGGAGCGATGACCCCAACCCCTCGGGAGCTACGCTCCCAACTTCAGTACTTTTAGGGGCTGCGCCCCCTATATCTTAACCAAAATCTCTCTGCCCCCATATGGGAGGTTTGCCTCATTTGTTGTAATCTACTCGTGATGGTATACCTTCATACTACATTTCATTTCTCTAGCTTCAGTGATTTGAAAAATGGGTTTTTGGTTGACCATTTTGGTGGTTTAGACTCTGTATTGTATACAATTGGTTTGGTGGCAATTTTGGATGCAAGATGGCGATTTTTTCAAAATGTCGGACTTCTTTCCTTTACCTACTCTTGATTATACATCTTCATACCGAATTTGGTGTTTCTAGCTCCAGTAGTTTGGACTGGGAATTTTAATAAGCCAGTGAGTCAGTCAGTGAATGATCATAGGGCTATATATATCATGTGGACATATGTTAGAACTATATTTTACTTTTAGCGTTATCCTCAAAATAAATTCTAGCCCGTAACGATGTTGCGTTTGACTGGTTGCAGAACACTTTAAGATTTTGGTGACAAACATATGCTTACAAAATATATCGTAAGGAAAAAGTGTCCGAACACGAAATAATTCGAAAATAAAGAATATAATTTACAAACACATTATATTCCTAAAAATAATATGGTTCATATATGTCTAAAACGAAAAGAATGGGGCGCGACAATTGAATAACTTATAAAGTGACTGTATATGAGAGCACGCCCTATGCTTTTGTTTTTAGTCATGCGCAAACAAAATTATTTTTCACTTTTTAGTATAAATGGTTTTATTTTTATTTATTTTATAAAAAAGTATGTTTTTAGAAAGTTTATTACTATTTCTTATTCTTATTTACATGTAAGGAATCTCGTGAAGTGTTATTTTGCACACCTTTTTTTCTAATAATAGATACAAAAGCTGCTTGTTCGCTCGTATATATTTAAAACGTATAAACAATTGCTTTTTTATATCAACCTTTGCAATCTTTGCTTCTGATGTCTTCAAACAAACACAATTTCTAAATATAAAAAAAAA
>JAGDQP010037944.1:0-18388 GCA_022664845.1 Lepisma saccharinum
TCTCGTTCCTTTTGATTCAATTCGCAGGCAGGAGTTGAAAAAAAGGAACGAATACTTTGAGTACTTTGTCTTTAGAGTCCTGTGGATGCACGTGCTTTCTGTTTTGCTTCGTTCACCAATCCAATACGTACCTCACTTCGTCTGTTTTCGCCAGCAATTCAACTTCTTCGCTGTCTGTCAGAATGAGCTCGAAGAAAAATTTACTACAGACATTACAAACTATTTCATTAATACGTATATTTATGGAATTGGTTTACATATACTTAAGATTACATATTTCTTGGCTAAATATTCGCCCGAGGTAGTTTCTTTTTTTATCAGTGCTGGAAATATATATAATTTTATAATATTTTTTTTTACTACTGGCGAACAACTTATTTCTGTTTATGGTCGTCATCGAGCACAAAACAATTTTTCTATCCCCTAATTCGTGTTTCTTTCATTTTTGGAGGCGATGCTTGACGTGATGCATTATAGACTCGAATGTACTTATAATTTTGTAAATATTTATGCTTTTGCATTTATTTAAGAAACCCCCAAATACAGGAAAGGGGCACTTTTACATTAGGAACATATATCAGCAACAGAAACAATAATAACTGAATGATTTAGGAACATCCCACTTCCCAAGGATTTGGGAATGATTGTAAAATGAACCATCACAGTGTTTACCTGGTGTGAGTGTGTGACGGAGGGAAAACTCAATCTGAATGGGCTGTGGGTAGACATGAAATCACGACTTTCAGTATGCGGAGCTTTCTGCCAACTGAGCTACGTCTGGTCGGTGAAACTGAAACTATACATCTGGTTTTAAAGTGATAAATTATATTTAACATGAACATTGCAAGCTAATGGTCAGCAAAGAACTTTAGAAATGTCTCGAACTTCTGCTACCCACTTGACAGCTTCCCTCCCCCTGTCTCCACAAGCCAGGAGGATATCACACACTCAGAGCTCCGAAAAGAAATCAACAAGTGTACAGAAAGTGGAAGGGTGTAGGGGTCAGAGGAGGAGAAGTGAGTAGAAAAGATAACTGCCGTATCCTTGTGTTGCACACGCATGCGTGGAAGCTTTGGTCTTAAGCTCGTTATATTCCAATTCCAATGCTTGTGTGCCTCCTGTACTCACACTGAGTCCTTGAAGCTCTAGCAGGAATGATGCGATTCTCTAGATAACCGACTTAAGAAGTTCCGCATATGATTTGAAGGTTGAAACAGTATCGAACTAAAGCCCTGCCATCTTGCAGTCGCTGGGTATACTAAAACCTAAAAGAAATTTGAATTCAATTTTTGACAGTGCTCTTGGAATTACTGGTTTGGTGTGAAATTGTTGGAGCGATACTTAGATGATTTGTGTGCATTATATAATCTACAGTTCAATCCACTAACAGACACATTATAGAAGAACTTGTACTTCTTTCTGGTGTCAAAATACTGATAGTGATGAAACAACAATTATTTTTGTTCGTTTTCCAAAGACAAAGACAACGGGGCTCTAAATCTGTTATGAACCGACGTTGATCGGGTAGATAGTTCTGCCATCTTAAAGAGTAAGGGACTAGTTGACGCATGCAATTTACTTAACGGCCGCTAAATATCACTACTCTGCAATGATCTCTCTTAGTTCAAATTAACGCGAATTCAACTTGGCGCTCCCTTTATATTATCCCTTCCTCCATGATTCTGATTCCGAGGATCGGCTTGCTCATTTCACTGATCACCTGTCCTCGAGTCGAATCAGACAAACCGATCACATTCTTTTCTTGTGCTTGTTCCTTTAAATCAGTTAAAGGAGTCGATACTTTGGATCGAACCATCTCTAATAGCAGGAGAGTGTAAAATCAGTTGCTTCACTTCAGCGTTATAATTAGTTAAAAAGCTCTCCTTGTTATGAAAATACAATTGTGAGTTAGGTCACAGTTAGGTAATTTACTGCACAATTACTGAACAAGTTCCTTTTGAGTCAGAAGAAATTCCTGTGCTTGTTTATAAGTACATAGTCGTAGTTGCTTCCTCGAGAGAGTAACGAACAGAACCGCAACAAAAATTTATTTCCATGATAAAAGCAACGTGTCAAGTTTACGCTTGCAGCGGCACCAAGTTTTCTTCGGCCGGAAAGCAAAGCTCGACCACCCATGGCGGGACGGAAGATAAGGGAATGTATATTTACTTGTATCGTTGTTTTTATTTCTTACAAGATCACTTTTACTTCCATAGATTTAATATCAAATCAGTCAAATTAATTGACTCAGATCGCTAAATCCTTTCCAAATTTACTAAATAAAAATCGACGATATAAACTTTTGTCACTGACTGTACCACTTCACCGCTTCGTCCAAGGTACTGAATTGTCTGCCCCTCAGGAAATGCGTCATAGATCGGAGAAGCTGGTCATCTGAAGGTGCAAGGTCCAAGCTATACAGTGGGTGTAGTAACAGCTCGATTCCTTGTTAAGTGTTAGAATTTTTGGCGCACTACTATGGACACAGGACTTCGTGCGTTGTCCGCTTCGAGGATAGGTCTCCTGTGGATTAGCGTATTTTCGGCTCAAAACATATTGGAACCGTTGCAGTTGTCTTCATAGAGTGGAATGTACACTTCCGGTCATTCAGGCACTAGTTTTCGTTCACTTCTACCAGATCCAGATCATCGTTTTTTACCTTTGAACCATTTCCTATGCCATCTGGCATGGTTAAAGTCACTATTATCAAGCGTCCGTAGTTCAGTTGGTAGAGCGTTGGCTTTGCAATCGGAAGATCCTTAGAATGATCTCAGTGGCCGTCCATCCTGAGGTTTGCCCTCAATTAGGCCCTTGCCAACTCCCTTCCAACGTCCTATACCGGCTTGAGCCTGAGATGCGTAAAGGCCATTCATAAATTCAAATACAAAACCACTAATACTTGTAATGGAATATCATAGAAATATCCAGCAACGATTCGTCGCCAGAACCGCATGTGACATAGATTATGAAACAGTTGTCGAAACAAGATAACTCGTTTCCGGAACAACCGTGGAGTAGAATTTGAGAATGTCGGGACGTGAAACCAAGGTCAGAGCAAATTATGCTGGACTTCTTCTTTTTTTTAAATACAATTCAAGTACGTGGTGTGCGTGCGGTTATAGTAAGACATATCAAACAGGGCCTCAATATTTTTGGCGACCTCATCTTGACCTCTAGTTCACGCTGGAGGCTCAAGATTGAAGACTTTCGGACTATTTGCTACGGTGTGTGGTTCATTATTTACTCCCTTTCAGTATTACAAATTTTCATTGTTGCAGTAGTATTTATATCCTTGCTTCGCGTTTGTTCAGTGACATTTTGGGTTAGATTAAGATCAGTCTACCAGCCAGGCGGATTAAATGTCCTATAACGTGTTCTGTAACACGTACGTCAATTCTAGTTACTATATTGAAACTTGACCTTGAAGAAAGTACGATAGCATGAAGTTACAAATCACCTTGATAATTTGAATTTGTTAAAGCATCATAAATTTTTACTTAATTGAAAGAAGTGTAGCAAAATTTGTTTGAGGGAAAGAGTGAAAAAGAAATTGACCTAGTTTTGTGCCTAAGAGCGTTTAATGCATATATATATAAAATTAATTTACTATTTGTGAAGTAATACAATGAATGATCAAAATGTTGGAATTATTTTGTAAAATATAACATTACTTACGTTTTTGTTTCAGCTTTTCCTAATTAAGAGGCATGTGGATTTTAAAAAGTAATAGGGAAAACGGTAAGTTCTACTTTTTGTTTTTAAAATGATCTTATCCTTTTAGTAAATAATGGTTAATTCCTTATCGTAGGCTATTTGATCTATAAGGTTCAGATTTAAAAAAAAAAAAAAGACTAGTATTATCAGCTAGGTACTGCGTGCAGCTTTTTTAAAAATTATACTATAAATGATGTATATTTTCAAAGTTCTTATGATAATCGTGTTCTAGAACTGAAAAAGACAGCGTTTCCAATTTTGCGATTTCCAGTCAGATCTGTTTATGCATTAGCCAGGCTTAAATTTGAGCATAGTTTCGAACCTTTGTTTCTAATACACACGAAATCTCATAAAACGAGCACTGTTATTCTATCAACAATCGCGAAGGCTTCGAGGGTCCTTTGTATTTGCAGGATAGTAATAATATATTCCACTTCTCCCACAGTCACTATCAATACTGCTAGTGGCCGGTACACCCTAACTCTCAAGGGTACATGCCACACCTCTAATGTAATATACATCCTAACTTGCAAGTTCTGCGATGCCTTTTATGTGGGGAAAACGGGTGGTGCTCTTAACATTCGTATTAACAACCATCGTCACTTCTGCACTATCAATAAACCGGATGCCCTAATCTCCTTAACACACCGAGTCTCGCAACACCAAGTTTGATCTATCTTTCCTGGTTGCCATAGTATACGTTTTAATCCCTACGACCAGCACCTCAACACGCCGTCTGTTGGTGGGCGCCTTTATTCATGGCTTGAGCGCGAAAATTAATCGTGGCCATAACCTTCAATAACTCTAAACCTTCCGTTTGCTGTCCACAATTCCATCCCGAACTTACATGCTGAACTTAGTTGTGAAATTTTCCAAGCTCCTAAAATCCACGCGCTATATAACAAATTGTTCTCCAAATTTGATGCCTCGTACGCTACGTGGTGCCACTGTCGTCTTAGTGTTTCATTCAGTCTGCATGTGTTCGTCTTCTACAAGCAAGAATACGGCCGTAATATACCACAATATCGCGAAAAACTGTATAGTGTATATTATTATTGTCTACGTGTGTGTGTTTGTTCTCTTATGGAACACACAAGCTGTAAGTAAATTCCTCACTTTTTAACATAAATTTATCTTATATATATATATATATATATTAGTGATGTGGCATACACCAATTGGTTTTTCAGAATATTTTAGCTCAAAGTTCAGTTTTCCATTTTGCTGGGAACATTTGTATTTGAGGTAGAGACTCTGAAAGTTGGTCATGGTTGCCCTGACGCATAAGATTTCATCAGAGGTGCGGACGACTGTGATGTGAAGTATGTTCTGGTATGGAGAGATGAGGTAGTTGTGATTTGGAGGAGTAACAGTGATTATTAATGCGGATGGTTCGAAGTGTCTGGGTTTTTCCAACGTCGAAAACGGAACAAGTTACAGCTTAAGATGTTGGTAAGGCTGGAAGAAATGCAACGACCGGAGTGTCTTGTAATGATACGATGCTATTTTCTTCATTAAATTTTTATTTGACTTGTTTTCTTTAGTCATTGCACGCTCTTTGGTGCAGTTTTCAACCCGACCATCTCCGGTTTGTATGAAATTTGGGTAGTTTAAACTAATCATGGACCTTAGTGACCGTGAAAATGCCCCTTATGACTTTTCATTGTAAAATTATTCAAGGTCAGAGATCACACAAATTTCCATGTCTGATCTCACATATCTTCAAAGTGCTGTAACACCGCCCTTGTTTGGCCTAGGAAGCTGAAAAATTAAACAAGCTTTCATATGATAATGTAACAAGCCGATCTTTGGGGGGGAAAATGAAAATATTAAAATGTGCTTTAACCGTGAAGTTAGACCTTGAATAAATCGAAACATGTAATAGAGAAAAGTCGTGAATATATATATATATATAGTATCCTATGCTATACTGTACAACATGAAAAAAGCAAACTGGGACGTCAATGGAATCAGAAGATATAAAATTATGTGCACAGCTATGTGACTGGTAAAACTCCAAATAACCTGATAAACAAGGACGGATGAATAAAGGAAGAGTCATGGTACGGGAACATTGTAATACAAAGAACCCATTGTTGCCATCGCCATTGTATAATCAAAGAAATAGGGTATGTGGACAAAGGAAATAACTTGTCATCCAGCCAATTTATTGGTGCAAGTCACTGTGAATCATGAAGTTACAAAATGAAAGATGATGTGAATGGAAAGTCAGCGACACTGTTTGTCAAATTACACAAAACACTTGCGTCTGCAACTGTGTAATACTCAAAGTAACATAACTTTACGCCGGGCCGTAAATTATTATTAAAAAAAAGTGGGGAAAGGGACAACGAAGCTCAAGATTATTAGTAAAATAAATCGTGCAACTGCAGGAGCCATGGCGGAGGCTTCCAACTTCAAACAACTAGGGAGCAGAAGAAGATCTATACGTCTCAACCTGCGTCAATACTAGCGTGCGAGATGCTCTACTCTTTGGTAACAGAACGTAGGTTCTTCCTTTTCATGTTCTGACGTCCACCTGCTGAAGGATGGCAATCTTGTTGACAGTGAAAATGCAATTTCGCTGGAAATATAAACAAAGGTGAAGGGCCATGGGAACGTAGAAAACTAATAGTAGAACCTCAATGGTATCTTCGTTCACATTCAAGACGCATACTAGCCACCAGTGACCTTCGACCATGCATGCTGTCATAGCGGTGAGGTCTGATTCGTGTTGCTTTCTTGGCACTGTTTCTTTCTTTTATTTAGTTCAAGAGCACCTTTACTTGAATGGTATAGGTAACCGGTATCTTTTATGTTCCTGCAATTGTGCGGATATTTTCAAACTGTTGTTAAAGGAAAGGAGCCTCTTCATTATATTCCGTATTAGTTGTATAATGGAATTGACACAGTGTAACGCTTTGTGCACACCATTCAAATAACTGTCTTAATGTCATGATCTGAGAGTTATATGAAGCCTGCAAACTGGCACGGGTAGCAAGTTTCTTGATAGTTCGAGCGATACCATCTCATACATGGTCTTTTGTGGTGGGATGTTGCAAAGAAGTGCCATTCTGCTGGGACATTACGATCAGTACAATGGTAACAGATGTTAGCAAAATTCTTCCGGTTCTTATACTGGGCTGCATCACCATCAGAAAAGTAATAAATATGCTTAGGTGTTCTCTAGAAGTAGGATATCAAACACGTAATCAAATGGCACTGGAAAAGATGCTGAAGGTATTCTGACATAATAATGAAAGGAATATGGTCTACTGCATCGGTTTCAGTATTTCTGTAATAAGCTACGAACTGGTGAACTTATTTTTTTCATTTTTAAGTGATGCATTGTCTGACCTTCAGTAGCTACAAACATCGCTGTGTACTTTCAGCAAGGCGCGTACCATCGTCTTGATTAAGACTGTTTTCCAACTTCTGACTTCCAACGTTGGAAGGAAATCAGGAACAAAATTGATTGATAGGGTTGATCGCATTATTTAACAACGCGAAAATGTGGCTTTCACCAGTCTCATAGTTGTACGCATTATTTTATATCTTCTGATCCCATTGACGTCCCATTTTTTTTTCTGAATATAGCATAGGATACTATATATATATATATTCACGATTTTTCTCCATTACATGTTTCGAGTTATTCAAGGTCAAAGAACACTTTTTTATGTTTATAATTTTCTCCAAAGATCGACTTGTTCAATTCCCTCTACATTGCACTTTATTTCAGTTTCCTAGACCAAATAGGAGCAACGTTAGAGCACTTTAAAGATAGTCAAGTGATCTCAGAGATCAGAGATCTCAGAGTTTCTGCGAACTTTAACCTTGAATAATTTTACAATGAAAAGAAATATGGGACTAAAAATCGCCATGGTAACTAAAGCCCATGAGTAGTTTAAACTCCCCAAATTTTATACAAATCGGAGATGGTGGTGTTGGGTTGGGGGCTATGTTGGTTTAGTATAGAATGACCCTTTTATTATTATTATTATTGTCTCACTATTTCTTTGTCTGCATTATTCCGTTAGGAAGCCTTTTACCGACTCCTAGTTACTTCCCTCCCTCCCCACTTCCTTTGCCATTTAGTGTATTTGTCCTACGCCTTTAGTAACTTTTCCCGCCTCCATAACCTGGCCACCCCGTTACCTAGCATTTAGATGGCAACATGGCCGCTCCTTTCTTTTTTCATTTCTGGTATGTAACCAAACCTTCGCTGAAACGTTACCATCTTTCTGTGTGTGTGCGAAGTACCCGTACACATGTCTGCATTCCCTGTAACAAGTAACATTGTATCATTTATATATAGAGAGATTAATTAATTAATTAATTTTGTCTTACAGATCCGTTATATTATCTTCTATGCGGTAAGGAACATTCAGTAGGACGAAGAGATACAGACTTGATACTAGAGAGAGATCAGTCTGTAAGTCGGAGGCATGCTGTTATTCAAGTCATGTTCGAGGAAGCAGACGTAGTAAGTTACCTCTAATAAGATAACCATTTGTAAGTGAGGGGGTCGTCTGGGATTCAGAGATACACGGTATCTATAGTTCATCTTATGATACACTATGCAATATTCTAGATTAATACTTTTACACAATGCATAACGTTACATTACTCTTTTACTAGCAATCATAAGTGTCCCAACCAAACAGCGTTACGTAAATGTAGGTCCTTGACATAGGACTGTCACATGTGGCGTATTCAATCCTGTAACCATTATTGCTCTGAGTACACATTAACACGTCGCATCTACTAACCTGTGTGTCATCTGAATTCCTTTTCCCATAAGTAGGATATAACAATAATGTCACTGTATTTCCTATTGTAATCCTCTTTCACCTAAATATCTTCTTTTGTAGTTCTCGCTACCAACATAATATTAACAAAGAAACTATGAAACAATTTGAGTAAATCATAGCTTAATACATTCTACAATGCAAATCAGGGATGGGCATGCTCTCTGAAATTGTTCGACCTTGTGACGTCTGCAGCAGAAATATTTGAGTTTAATGTGAATGAAAGACACGGAGGTGTATGTGTAATTAGTGTTATAGTGTTCGTAGTGATACAGTTTACCAAGTTAACATAAGGTAGTCCAGCACGCAGGTATAAATTAGTTTCGATCTCTCTACTTTTGATTTGATATTTGTAAAATTGTATTTTCTTGAATTCGACATAATGTAATTCTCTATGTTTTAAAGGGAAAGCCAGGTATACTTCCACGCTTGACCATCAGAGATCTTAACTCAAAGTATGGAACATATATGAATGCACACATAGAACTGAGTGTGAAGCTACCCGAGAATGAAGCTCAATCCTTGCAGGACGGCGACAGAATTAGATTTGGATTGCAGTGGAATGAGTGGAAGTAAGTTTTCTTTGCATACCAAATTACAGACGTAAATTGTTCTGTTTGGATTATATTTGTTGAACGTTCAGTAAGAACCAAAAGAGGTGAATTTTCCTTGTTAATGTTTAAGTTTTATCCGGACTTTTGGGAGTCGAAGTAATTTTGGATATTAATTTTTCGATCACCACGTGCCACCATCTTAAATATTAAAACATATCTGGGCTCACAGTTATTAGTTCAAGTAAGGGTTTAATCGTATATACATCTTTCATTAGTATTCAAAGGCCAATATTAATATTCCTAACTATTTATTAGAATACCAAAGAATATAATACATGTGACATATTCGGAACCGGAGTAATAGTCAAGACAACATCGCATTGTTACGTATACATCAATCATTATTCATTGTTATCCCAACAACCGCTCCTCCTCCTGGTAAACCAAGTTACCTTACAAAATCTTCTAAATCAATCACATTTTTATGATTACAAATATCACCATTCATAATATCCATTGTCGCATAGACTCATCAAAATTCATTGTATCCAATGTTGCATAGACTCATCATATCCATAATCATCCATTTAATCATCATCATCATCCATAACCACTTCTCAGGGGCGTATTTGCTAATAATCTCATATCTAAAATTGTTGAATTTAAAATTTCTATACGAAAAGTGATTGACTCTTTTTGGAACTTGTCGTAATCCAACTTTTGGAACAATATTTTTTCTGCATGCAATCCTGGACAGTCTAGATTACTTGCTACAACTAGGTGGTTACCTCTGGAGTCAATCTTATTTTCATAGCGATCATAAAAATGAGATGTTAATGTAGTATTGGCCATCTTAACTTAACAAATCCTCTTTTGTTGGAAGTTCGATAGATATCTGGTTTACGTGAGTTCAAGTTTACCACATTAAGCTCGTGTTTCAGATTCAGTTTCCTAATATTTAAGATTCTTGTTCAGATATCTGGCTGGCCTCGGTGGATTCGAAGTTTTCTCGTCGCCATTTGTTAGTTCAAGTAAGGGTTTAATCGTATATACATCTTTCATTAGTATTCAAAGGCCAATATTGTAATATTCCTACCTATTTATTAGAATGCCAAGGAATATAATACATGTGACATATTCAGAACCGGAGTAATAGTCAAGACAACATCGCATTGTTACGTGTGCATCAATCAGTATACATTGTTATCCCAACAAAAAACAATTGGTATAGTATTTGTGCAGTATTGTTTAAAGATTTTTCTGCCAGGAGAGCTAGAGATATTGTTTCCATTAAAATTTTACTTAATAAGGTGGATTCAAAACGCCGGAGTTGCTGAAGGAACCTATTTATTTTGACATGCTGTAAAATTTGTTGAACGTGTTGGACAGAAGTGTTTAACAACAAGAAGGTGTCATATTGTGTTGAAAGGTATCCAGCATGTGAAGCTAAGCTAACGTTTTTCCATTCGTTTTGCATGCTCGTAGAACCATTTTTGACAACTTTTCAGACGGATGCTCCTCTTGCACTGTTTCTATATGAACTCCTGGGAATCTTTCTTGCAGTCATGGAACAATTTGTCAAGGAAGATATTTTGAACAATTCTCCATTGCATGCTATTGATTTATCAAGAAGTTCAAATCTTATTGTAGCCAGGGATACTCATTGAGGGTACGAAACTAGAGAGGCTTTCAGGAAGATTACTAATGTTACTGAAGAAGAAATACTCGGATGTCGCACTGAGGTCGGAAAGGCCTAAAAGTGTTTGTGGAGAAACTGATGAACAAAATCAGCATTGAATTGGCATAAAGTGAACATAAAAGACCGGAACCTGAGAAATAGGAAGTTACAGGAAACAAAAATTGATATAATCACTTCTGGATGAGGAACTAGAAGCTATTGCAGGAAATTCTTGTTCCAAATGGAAACACCATTTGTTAATTAATATATATATATATATATATTTATTTATTTATTTTTGGTTTCCTTTTTTTTTAGTGAGTTAAAAGGCTAGTTTACAGTATTACAATATATTGTGGTGTGTGATTGGTGACGTTAAAGCCGAATCTAGACTTAATGAAACAGACTTAACAATTAATTTTAGTGCTTTACATTCGAGCCTTGGCAGTTAGCACAGAGTGTACTTAAATACTCTCAGGTTGCTGGAATTTAATGTCGAAGATAAGTAAATGTCTTTTTTGTATTTCATATTTATTTGAAATATCTTGCATATATATATATATATATATATGCTTAGGGCGAAAAATTGAACACGTTAAAGATCTGAAAAAAGAAAATAGATGTTAGCCTGGAAAAGTCAAGCGATTTTAAAATTCTTTAAGACTGACTACCCTTTGAGAGTGAAATGCTAAGGAAAAATTTCCTAGTGATGCTGATGTACTGGTACTGGTAGTTCGTCGTAAGTCGGTCCTGAGCTAAGTGCTTTTTAGTTTTTGTTATTATTACATCATTGTTTTTACGCCTTTTTTTATTTTCATTAATCCTTTTGAGTAACGTGATTTCCTGTACTGTTCATATTATTAAGGCTTTAATCAAATCAGTTGTTATAATTTGAATTTGAATTTTGATTTTATGGCCATTAGGCATCTAAGGCTCAGGCCGGGTCAGTTGTTATAATTACAGAAGCGTGAACACCTTCACTTCAAATTAACATCTATGTTTCTGATAGTACGAAATGCTGAGTAAGATCACCTTATAGGCCTGGTCTAAAATGAAGTCGGACAAAAGGAATAGAATACGGCAGTAATCATACTATTTATAGTAGTAGTAATAATAATAATAAAATAATTAATTAATAAAAGTAAAAAGTAAACTAAAGAATAGCCTTCCAGGTAGAATCTTTAAAGTTCTGCGGGTCATTTACTATTTTTTCAGCCTAACGAAAAAATTATTTTTCTGATCTTTAGTACTGTAAAATGTGTTACGATGCTTAATAAATTGATAGGATTGGACCATGTGATCGTTTCTTAATATATGTGTAGTAGACAGTTCAGTAATCGTAATTTTCAATGTACTAAGGTGATGTTTGTTATAAAGGGCGGGAGTCGGCCTGAGTCAGAGTTGCTTAAAGGCCTTAAATAAAATTCAAATTCAAATAAAGTGGGGAATTCAGACGTAGAGCTACTTATATTTGTGGCAAAGAATACATTGGACAGACCGAGAGAAACAGTTACAAACGCACCTATGGACATGCCATGCGTATCTGTCTCCCTGGACTCAATTTATTATGCTTAGTTCTACTTTATCCTTCTCTGGCTCATGCCTGTGGTAATCTAGTATAGTGTTTTACGGTGTCAGTATCTAATGAAGCTTTATTGGGGATCCAATGAAATATTGTGCTATTATAAATGTTGGCTTGTCCAATAGTCTGGCCTCGAGGATTGTAGTGGTCCTCTATGCTTTTGCTGCGAAGGTTTTCTACTATCACCTGTGTATGTCCATGTTGTGCTGTTAGTTGTAAGGACTAAGGATGTGTCCCACTTGCTTTTTTCATTTTTAAACGTCGTTTTAGGTTTTATAGAAAGGTAAAATCTTTAAATGTGTGTATTTGAAATGAACACTGATGCTAATAACTTTTAAAGCCAACAAGTGAAGAAACAAGAAAGTGGATACAAAAGCACCTTCTGTTGTTGAGTTTGACAAAGTTGTACATCTTGACGCACAATATGTCATACATTTTTTTAAAGTACTTCACAGTTTATTGTTGAGAAAATTGGTACATGACTGGTATAGAGTTAATCACCAGAGCCTTGAAAATTGACTCCAGTGGATGAGGTGTTCAATGTATCCGCCATTTTGCGTCATGACATCTTGGAGATGGGCCTTTGCTCTAGTAATAACTTCTAGTAGCCTATCTTCTAGGAAATAAAAAAAAAATTGAGTGGAAACAAATTAGGACGTCAATTTTGCAAATGCCACGTGTCACCATCTTGAAAACGTTTAAAAAAAAAACAACAGATTCTTTGTTGAAACTATTTCACTAGATCTAATAAATCACATCGGGTGTTAAAAGAATCTAAGGTAAAAAAAACACTACGTTAAAGCTACTGTGGATAGTAGTCAGTAAAAAATTTACAGAAAACTGAGGCGATACGTAAATCTGTTCACCTGCCGCCAGTTACATTCGTATTTATCCTTTATTCTGACTCATATCCACGGTAATTTTAATGTGTTGTAAGTTTTATCTTTGGGCCTTATTTTTGTAGTACGTGATGAGCCGGTATTGGATGAATGACATACTGTGCAGAGCGTTTTTTCGTGAATTTTCAGATAACGACATTATATACGCAGTAACTGTATATTGTAGTCTGCAGTTGTAGGTTTGGTTGAAAGAATAGAGGAAGAAAATAGATGTAACCAATCCCTCTAGTCTAGTGATTCGGTCGTGGACTTCGAAACTATACTGGGAAGGCAGGAAGGTTTTAAGTCCTGCAGCCGGCTATCTTGACTGCTTTTTCGTGGTTTCCGTCAGTTTTTCAGTCATATGCCGGAATGGAACCTAAACTAAGACCCTGGGCAATTCCTGCCAAGTTCTTTTTCTGTAGAAAGAATGCTCGCCCAGGGTCTGCCTCTCTAAGACATATAAAGTGGGGTGAGAGAAACAACTTGTGGGCTAAACAGGGAGCTATGGCCTAAACATATCACATATCTAAGGAACGACTTCCCTCGGTGAGGAAAGAGATGGGAAATATAGCGGCCAAGACCTTAGTTAACCAAGACCAAGGTTGAATGTTTCAGTAATTTGGTCTAGTTGAAAATTGCTGAAACTACTTGCTCTCCCTCCTAGCGGAGAATTGAACCTTAATTTCCCGATTGCCGGAAGAACAAGAAATAGGATGCGTGTCCTTTCAACTTCACAAGTATTGGCCTCGTAGAGATGAGGCTAAAGCACTACATGAATACACAGAACTTGGTCGTGTCGCCTGGTAGCTTAACTCGTAGAGCACTCAATCGTCAATGAGAGGACCAGGGCTCAAATGCGCGCTAGAATGGCGACCGATTTCCTTGCATTTTTTTTTTCAGCTGACACTCACACAATATATTTGTGTAAAAGAAATGAAAATGTTATTATTTTTAATTTGCTTTTTACGATGATAGGTTGGCGCGTCAACCCATTTTGGTGTCGACATCCACACTTCCGCCATCAGAGAAGAAAGAATTAAAATCGCTGCTTCACAAATTAGGGGGACATCTTGTAGCAGACTGGCAAGAAAACTGTACTCATCTCACAATGAATAGCTTAACTTTAACAGTGAAGGTGAGTAGGATTCAAATAAATAATAATAAAATATCAGTGTTCTTCTCAAACTACAATTTCGATCATTTAGGAACCCATGTATTGTTTTCAAAGGGATTTAAGATATTTTCATTCAGTTATCTATTAAACACAAACCAATGTTTTACTTTATTCCAAAAGTATTTGTAGATTTTTCTGCCTGCTTTCATTTAATTTAGAATAATTAACTTTATAGAACAGTAGGTAAAATCAAATCGTAAGACTGAAGCATAGGCGTTATCAGTAGTGTAAGACGCTTGTTCAATGCCACCTAAACTAACCACCCTTTCGGTAAGTTACAGTAAGTTACTATGAGTATGTGGTGAAAAGTATAGGAGCATAGACTAAATAATAATATGGACTTATACCGATTACCTATTTTCATCTGCGCTAAAATCAATGGGTTTTCGCTTAAGAGCACGTGCTTCTGAAGCCTGCCGATTGGTGGCTGTGATGGCTACTACTGAAAAGAACCAGCGACTGGAAGTAGGCGTCAGAGTCATCTAGCGGTAAGCTTCAAAATCACGTGCTCCTTATCGCAGACGAAAATATGTAGGCGTGATAAGTCTATCCAGTACGAGCGGCTATCCACCGTATAAAATCCTATTATGTGCCAGACTTCGTGTCAACCAGGGGCCTATTTCACCAACGTACTTTGCAACTTTTCACTTTACAGTTGTTGGCCAAGTTTCTGTTCCACGTACAACAAATTTTGTAAAGTGCAAACAAAAAGTTGCAGAGAGTTAGCAAAAAATATGATGTTCTGTTTCACGAAAAGTTGTAATGAGCAAAGTGCAAAGAAATAGAACGCAAAGTAGAGGAAATCATTGCAAAGACACATTTGACTTTTCAAACTGCATCAAATACTTATGAACAAAGTTGTGTCCGTAATTGCAGTTACTCAATTGCTTGAAATCTGTCGGATTGCTTTTCTCATAAAGCACAAAGTTGAAAAAGTGACTTTGATGTAATATTATTGAGGTTAGTTAATGATAAGACGGTAACTTCTAGGCCTCTATTCATCAAGCGATGAATCCAGTGATGAAGATGTACCGAGGAAAAGGTTCAAGAACAATAAATTTCAATGGGCTAAATGAACTACAATTCAAGGAATGTTTTCGTATGACCAGTGAGCAAGCTGAATATATATTGAAGAACGTTGGTCCTGCATTGCAAAGACAGACGAAAAGAAGTAAAACGCTTTCACCTAACGAACAATTGCATGTGTCTTGACTGGTTAGGAAACGGTGCCCACATGCAAGGTGTTGGGCAACTGTTTGCAGAGCAGTCCATAGAGTAGTTAACAACAATTATGAATGTGATGTTCCACTACATTTTACGATGGACTGAAAATGCAGCAGCTAACTGCAAAAGATATTCTACGGAAAGGAGGGTTTCCATCAGTTTGTGGCTGTTTGGATAGGATACTTATTAATATCGATGCTCCTTCTGAAGAGAAAGACACTTACGTTGACAGGCATGAAAACCATTGCCATAATACAATGATGATGTGCGGTCCCAATTTTACAGTAGGCCTACAAATGCTACTTGGCCCGGCAATATGCCTGATTCCAGAATTACGAAATTTGACAGTACATCGTACATTTGAAGAAGGTTGGAGGCCTTTAATTGGTGCTGTAGTGCTAGGAGACAGTGCTTATGGCTTGAAAGAATGGTTGTTTCCTCCGTTACATAGAAATCCAGAGGATAACGTCGAGCACAGATTTAACAGTGTCCATAAAAGAACAAGGGAAATAATAGAAAACAGTTTCGGCATTCTGAAGGAAAGGTTTCCTAAATCACCTTAGATAAGTACCAAACAAGCTGGTGCAGTAGTATTGGCGTGTGTTACAATGCATAATGTTGCATGCAGTGTGAGTAGGGATTGCTTAGAAAGCACGAACATGGATGACTCAGACGAGGGCGAGGACATACGAGCAGGGATTCCGCCAGGATTTAAGTTTGGGGGGTGTAAAGTCAAAATTGGGAGGATGTAAGTGATTTTGCACGGTTTCTATCTATTTTCCACAGCAAAAAAATTAAAGTTGGGAGTGTCGTCGAGACTTTGTGGGGTAAACACTCCCCATAGCGGAGTTTGGCGGAATCACTGCTTATGGTCCTTTTCCTTTATGTAAAAGCAGTCGAACCTGCAGACCATATAATGTGCCCCTGTTCCACACCTCGTCGATATCGGGCGTGCTACAATCATATGTAGAAAGTCCGTGCAGGTGAAAGGATAAAAAATACTGAAATAAAACTACTATTTCGAGGAATGGGTCGTTATTTTGTTCATGGAGTTGGAAGTACAACTCCAGAAACTACCTTTAATCATCAATTTCGCAAGGTTCTCTTTCGCTTTTTTTTTTATATATACAAAATTGATGGTTCTCTTATAAATACAAGGGTAACGGAAATAATTGTGGCATGATCTTTTAAGTTGTCAATAACTTAAAAAAGATTAAACATCTGGCAAGAAGATCTTAACAGCAATAAAAATATAAAATGAGCAATAAAAATATAAAATGAGAATCAAAGTGCAAAAGAAACAAAACAAATTGCTTGATAAATAAAAAAGTTGGTCACCTCAACTTCAGACAAACTTTAGTTGTGCCATATGTTGTCCACAACAACAAACTTTTTCTTTACTGTCTCGGGGTGAAGTATTTTCTTGCATTCAAAGTAAAGCAATAATGAAATAAGAATTATTAGTTGGACAAATATTATATACTGAGAGCTGCCACACACACTTGTAATAGTGTAAGCTTTTTCCGTATGATTTCGTCCTTCTTCATACTTGTATCATACAAGTTAAGTCATTAATACTAAGACTTTGCAAGGGGATCAGTTGCAAAATTTAAACTGCTAGGACCTCGTCTTGCAATCGTGAAACAAAAAAAACTTTGCACTCTGCTAATGCTGCAAAGTAACAAGTGCAAAGTGAAAAGTTGCAAAGTACGTTGGTGAAATAGGCCCCAGGAGTCACCTGCTTGATCAAAACTGCATAGTGGTGATCACTCAACGACTGGCTGACGGGATACCTCCCTCGTAACCTCTCATCAACCCGCTGTGCATTTTAGTAAGCCTTCCCATACATAGTTTCCACACCTCGAAATACAACAAAACGTAAAAATGGTACCAGCAGATGGTTCATCGTTCACTGATAATATAATTGGTAGTCGTCATGGTACATAGATAGGAGTCAGAGGAAGTTTTAAGGAAAACTACCTCTGACTGCTACGTATGGTAGTTTTCACGTAGCGTAAGTTTTACCCAATAGGAGTCGTACTCATGTGATAAAGCGCTGTTGGATCTGCAAAAAAAATATTGTGCAGTTTGTTTCTAACAACTTGTCCAGATAAGCCTTTTCGATTTTTTTTACACTGAGAGGGTATTTGTTAAATGAAAAATATATGGAAAATCACTATTGCAAAGACATCATTTATGTCCTCGAAACTATACAAAAATAGAGATGTGAATAAGGAAGGGTATATAATTTCCGATCTCCTCAAGATCTATCGATTCGTTCTCTCGCGACTTGTACCGCTACGTCTCATGGACAAACGGATACGTTTATATTTGACAAACAGAAACAAGAGTTGGAAGGAATATAAAGGGTTTACAAAGTATTCTATCCAGTGATATCCATAGTAAGAGCGTAGACGCTATTATTTTAGCTAAGTTCTTAATTGTCTTTATGACATTTAGGCATGTTTGGCTTCGGTTGGGAGAGCATGTTTGAATGTGAAGCCAACGCTCTACCAACTGAGCTACGGCTGCCAGTACGCTAAAGAAAGTGAATATGCTAATCATTGGATCAACCGGGGGTCTGGTTTCGTTGTGTCAAGTAGAATTAACATGCCTGCTAACTTTATTCTACGTGTCTTCAAACAGTTGTAAGTCAGGATTCCAGTGTAGTAGTTGATTTTGGATTTGGTTTGAGCTGAGGTCCGAGAAATACGTTATATGCATACAAAGGGCTCGTGTCGCCTGATAGTTGATTGGAGAATATATGACT
>JAGDQP010037945.1:0-18388 GCA_022664845.1 Lepisma saccharinum
ACGATCGGCTCTTAAATTACATGTGTCTAATGATATCTCTACGAGTACAATACTCCAACCACGAGGTCAGAAAAGGTTGTGCTCAAAGTTACCTCCATGGCTTTTACTGGGCAATTTTGCGCATATCGATATCCCACACAGCAGAGGACGTCCATAAGGCGTGCAAAAATAGTACCGGTACGTCCAATTTACGTCCAAATTCAACCATGGTCATCCAAAGGACATACAATAGACATCCAAAACTTGATTGATATCTCAAAGAGATCCAAGTTGGGAGATCCAATGAACGCCGAAAACATGTCCAAAACTGGATATCACAAAGAGATCCAAGTAGGAATATCCAATGGACGTCGAAAACACGTCCGAAACTGGACATCTCCAAGAGATCCATGTTTGTACATCAAATGGATGCCAAAAACACGTCTGAAAATGGACATTCCAAAGAGATCTAAGCAGTAACTTCAAATGGGTGCCGAAAACACGTCCGAAAATGGACATCCCAAACTACAGAATTCGTTTTTTGTACACTATTACATATGAAAGTAATTGGAAGGTACACAAAAAATGAATGATGACATATCCCAAGTAACACAACGACATGGAGCTCCACTTTATGCGATGTCGCTTCATATAGGACTTATATATGTTGTGTGTGCCCCCAAAATGAAGTCAGTGTTTTACATGAAATGTATTGATCTGCATGTTAACAATTTGATTAAAACGTAGGGCAGTTCGTAAAATTTGTCGGATTAAGTTAGTTGAAGTCTTCAGAGTTCGTACAACACTATTTATGACCTTCTTTAGTGTTTTGTTTTGGTCTTTACTTGTAAGTGGCAGCGTTGCCGAGTGGGAGGAGTTCTCGCTTGGCTTTCGAGCGGTAAATTGCTGTATGAGTTTGCTCGTGGCGTGTGTTCATGTGAGTCAGTCCAACGCGAAGATTGTCTCTCGTGCAGTGCTGGTGTTAGTGACCGGTACATATACTGCTAGAATAGAAATTTTGAAACTATGCTTATTTCTCAATTGATTATTGTGGTTCAATGGCAAATATACTGCATGTATGTTTTCGTTTTACAATTGAATTGGACAAGTGAAAGTGAAATATGACAAAATTTCAGAGTTTGAACACTCTTAATTTTGACTCCAGAAGCTGAAAATCAAGGTCAAGCTCGTTCATTCTGAACTCCTCAATATCAAGTAACCTCAAGATAACCGTAAACCAGATTTGTAGCTGTGAAATCAACACCTTAAAATGAGGTATTTATGTTGAATTCAATTCAACTCTATCGTGTGAAACTTTTACAGGGACATCAAAATAGTGTATTATATCAGGATGATCAAGATCCACATCAAATACCATTCCACCTAGCATACAATGCAGAACTTAACATTTATATTTATCCTGTAAATAAATTACAGTCATATTCAATCCACTACTGATGAGGACTCTCCCCGGAGCGAGGAGATTGGTCTACTACTCTCACATTGACGAGACGATTGGGAAAGGAGAGTCTAAGCTCTCACTGTGATCGCCACTATTTTTTATTCATAGCAGTTCCCCAAATCCATCACGATGCTGGATGCGCACCGTAACGGACCCAGACGTCTTGGATAAAATCCTTGGCAGCGCCGGCAATCGAACCCGGGACCCTTCAATCCGTAGTTAGACACGCTAACGACTAGGCCAACGGGGGTGGTCATATCTCCTGTACCATCAGCATATTCAGATCAAGAATTGACACAAGTTCCAGCACCTAATTTTGATATCAAAACGTTACAACTTCTTAAGCCACATGCTTTTGTTGAATTTATTTTGGTAGAGTGATTGTGCGTGACAACCGCCAATATTAAAATTTGACAATAGTTTTCTTCGTATAATATATCCAGGAATGTCAAATCAATGTTTTTTATTGCTTTGAAGAGTCACACATATATGTAAATTTGTCCCCAATGCACTGAAAAACAGCAACATGCAACAAAAAGCAAAGCTTGGAGTAATAACAGCAAATCATCCTTTTCTTCACGGTCCATACGTTTCCAACGTTAACTAAATACAATTTAGATATAAAAAGCTTCGAACACTTGTTCGAAACAGAAAAACTTCACCAAACATTTCCTCACAGAAAGGGCGATTTACCCCTCCGCCTCTACCACTACTGAATTGCCGACAAGCAGGAATTCACGACACTGATAGATGAAAGTAGAACCAATGTGAATGTTCTTCAGTCAAAAGAATCAACTTCTCTCACCCCCCTTCACAACTGAAAGATAGCGTATTGAAAACGGAAACACTTAGCTACTTTATGAACAGAACAGCATGAACTCTACATTAAAGAAAGACAAAGTGACAATTACTTCCCAATGTTACGATTCCATGTCAAAAAACGAAAACGATTTGCAAACTAATACGGGTGGAGAAAACATAAGTCATTCCTTTACCTAAGTAAGTGATAATATCAAGTTAGCAAGTAAGCTTATACAAGAACAAGATTTAGGTGAACGTCAATCAAATGATTCAAATAACAAAACAATATGACTCACAATTAATCAATGAACACAAGAAGTGCTGAAGAACAAATGATTAGTAACGATGACATGGAATCCGTCTATGAAGAAATAAAGGATCAAACTTTAGATGTCTCTTTTTCTCCGAAAAGTACAAAACAAGTGAAAAAGATAACATTTTTTCAAAACAAAAAATATGATCGTACAAAAGCGCCTACAAATCAATATTCTATCGGAGAGTAGGACGCAATATGTCCGCACAAAATAAAAGTTAAATGCAAAAGACATGTGAAGAAGAAATAACAACCTTTCGAACCTAATTTGAATAAAAGTATTAAATATAGGTGTAGACATAATTATATTTACAAGGGTATTCTGTAGAATATTATGTCTAAAGCTGTTATTGTTGATAATTATATCGATTCTTCGACTATTTTTTCAGTGTTACCAGTGCATCATTTTTGTATTTCAACAGTTCAATTATGAATGAACAATATAAATTCGCTTATCAATTGTTCAAATATGTCGTCACAGAATAAATTACATACTTTACGACAATATATTTGTGATAAAAATTATGACTTTGCCTGTTCACAAGAAACAAACCTTTTAAAATCTGATATAATCAATTATGCTTTGTTCTCTAATACTGTAAACCCTTCGGGATATTGAACATTATTAATTTACACAAATGGTCTTAATATAGAAAATATTACTGCACACCCAAGTTGTCGCGTAATATCGTTTAATCTAAGTAATATCCATCATTGTGTTAATTAGGATTTTGTAAGCAGAAACAACGACAGAAACGTGAATCATTTTGAAACCAAATAGACCCTCTCGAGCTTGACGCTGCAGAGATTGTATTCTTTGGTTTTCAGTGCAATAACTCATCGTTCTAAATCAACAGGAGGAACTAATATTCCCGTTACACTTTAAAAAAAAATTGCGCAAACCTTTGATCTTGTCTATTTATGCTATTCTTTAATGGGCCCAAAGAAGGATACACATTTTTTTATCAAAATGAACAGTCCCAAATAGATAGAATTTATTCAAAAATGGAAAATCATAGTGTTTGTTTTATTTATCACAATTGACTTTACTATACAAATGGTAGCAACTAAACATTATTCACCAACGTATCAATGGACTTTTAATACTTCTGATCGAAATTATGAAAATTATATTACTCAAACCACTGAACTGTCAAAAACATGAGAAACAAAAAGTAAAAGTATACCTATACAGAATGGTGGAAATAGTGTAAAAATAAGATACGTTGATTTAATTGAAACAGGCTGACAAGGCTATCACACTTAACTTTATTGTAAAAGACACAACAAGCGTTACAGTGCAATGTTCTAACAACATCGTTCTCGGACGACACACTAATAAACACCAACAGCTTATAACAAGCACCAGAAGGCCAAGAAATCCTTTCTACGTCATCCGCCAATCACGTCCCAGAATTATATCCATATAAGATAGTTACTATAGTCAACAATACGCAAAACAACACAGTCAATAAAGAAAGCAATAGAATTTATTATAAAATTTTAAACTTATATAGTGAAGAACAGCAACACGGTAAAAATGTATTGGCTAGTATTAAAGAAATTAAAGCCATTTTGTTGAAATTGCATAAGCAAACTCATACTGTGTGTATACGCAGTAATGTACCGATGATATAAAATAATGAAAAACCGTCCTTTGCACAAAGGAAAAACTGTAAAGAATTTGTTTATAAACAAAATTACTGATGAAAAATAAACTGTATTTGAATGTTTCTATTTAGAGTCTCCTCCCACTGATGTCACAGTACTGTTGCATTTACCTCTGATACATTAGTTACTTCTTCTGAATCTTTCCATCGTAAGTCATGGTTTACACACTTACTTTCATCTCCGCCACAAAGTAGGGACTGAGATCGACATTTACATGCCAAAGAACATTTACTTATTGTGCAACCGCCGCGAATCAGCCGCAATACAGTCTCTGGAGCGCAAGGTAGTGTGCACATCACAGGAGCAATCATCTTTTCATCACTAGTTTCTTCTTCCCATATATTGTGCTTGGCAGATTTGGATGTGATTTTCCGGCACTTTTCCATACCAGTACTTGGAAATTCACTCTTTTAATGAAAGGTGTAAGAGACGCTCTGGTTGCAGGAAGACCTGAGCCTTGAATGTCCCTTTTCGTGAATAGCCACCATCGTAGTTTCCCAATATCTTGAATGTTAGTTCTCGGTCATAAACATTGCAAATGAACTTCTCAATGATCCTCTCGTCATCGTCATGGAACCGACTAGAACCGAGATTTCCAAGAGATTCAAGCATCGCAACTCCAGCATTGTAAAATGTTTTCCAAAATATCTTCTTTGACTTCCTTGAAAATGCCCCAGTTATTTATCACACTCTCAGATACCATGGAACCCAAGTAAGGTTTCTACTCTAAGAGATCAAAGAAAGGTTCGGATAGTATGAATATCTCTCATCCCCTTAATAGCTGCAACTCCTGTGGCAAACTTCGTATTGGCAGATATGTCTAGACCACCACCCAGACAGAACAAGGACATCAGTATATTGGGACATTATGTGGATAGTCTGTGCCCCTTGAGACACTGCATAAAGAATGTGAAGTATTATTTTTGTATCTGCTTCTTCAAGAGTACTCTTTAACTAACTTATGTCCCCTTCTGAATATTTTGCTCCTGTCCTCCCTGTTGTCAAGAACGTGTGTGTCCCCAAAATCAAATGAGGCGAACATTGAATTTGGTGAAATGGATATAGAAGAAAGTCCATCCCTATTAAAGGTGTTACCAGTATGTACCTCCTGTGTGTAAATACAGATACAAAACCTCGAATGGAGGTCTCTTGTTCTTCAACAACATGTATGGAAATAGACATGTTGCCAAAACAGAAGAAGGTGGAAAGTGAATAGGTGCAAATGGATACGATAGTTAAAAGTGGAGATGTCGTGTGCAAAATGCAAAATCATGATGATCTGGAGAAAGACATAAATATTCTTAGTAAATTAGAAGAACAACAAAGTGAATGTGATGAAATGGATAGTGAACGTGATAGGAAAGATAAAAGTGAAAGAAAAGCAATTTTTGTATGTGAACGAAACATAATTGAGGAAAGCTATGTATTTGAAGCCATGGAAACTACAAATTATGTTCAATTTCCGATAATTTGTGGTGGATGTGTTCAACAAGAAGGTAACCAATTGGCTCATGCCTGTATGGGATTTATGGGATTTGACTGGAATGAAATAGAACATGAAATTTTACTTAATGATCGAATGTGGTGTAGTGTATTTGAGCCTATTAATTTTAAGCCTTTATATAATGCGTATGAAGTGAAACATAATAATTGCAAAGACAATAAAATTGATATATTTGCAGTGGGACTAAGAAATGTACTGGAACGTAAATCGATTGATTTTCAGGAAGTTATACCTCCTAAATATATTTTTGCTGAACATAAGGAATCACTTTAGTGTGAAGAAAGATGGAATCTAGATTTAAGACGATTAGTAAGATGGATAAAAACATGCATTAGTGGTTTGCATAATAACAAGCTAACACACTATGGAAAGACTATACGTATGTAATATAGATGGAACTTATGTACCTTGTAGGTATTCGATATTTGGTTTTGAAAGAAGAGGGAGTCGATAACATGGACAGTATTTGTGTTACCTATGGTTTTACATAAATATGAAATACGATAAGTTAGAAATTTGTCCATTGGGTGAACACAAGTTACGTTATAATGACCTAAACGCCAATAGTTTCATTTTTAATTTCCTCAAGGATTAAACCCTGGCAATGGTTGGATATTCTATGTAACCTCTATGCGAAAAGTAATTACACTAAAGAGTGGGGTATAATTGAGGTGTGAACATAGTGTGAAGACGTTAGTGACAGTTAACTGATTAGAAATACTTGCAGTAAACACACGAGAAACGATGGAGGGATCACGTTACGCTAAAGTGATTACGGAAGAAGAACCATGTTGGTGTAGGCCCGACTTTATAGATTTTGAATGTTTGGAAGAAATGCTAAAGGACTTTGACATTGCAAACAATCTTAGTTGTATCTGGATGACGTGTGTACTTGTGGACAATTTGAGAACAATGAATATATGCTGCACATACTAACGAATCCAGATTCTGTTCACGTGCTTTATGAACTGTTTAATAAGTTTCATTGTTATACCAGAATTAACTTTATTCCCTTTCATCGGTGTTTGGCGGAACCGGTAAACATCCATTTGGACAATGTGCGTGAAATACTACAAGCAAAAGTAAAACCTAGTGAATGAAACTGTATCATAATGTTTTATGTGAACTGTGTAATTTTGTGCAGTGGTAGTGTATTGATTAGTACTGTAGAAAGAAAATCCAATTTAACACAAACTGTGAGACTGAAAAGAAAATTAGACATGACAGAAAACTATAGCTTTTGTAGAAAAAACACTACTTGAATGTGAAAAGACATCTAAGTGAATTGGAAAATACATTATTGTTAGTGAACGAAACCTAAGTAATGTATAGTGTGGTGATGTTTTTTTTAAAAAATTAATAGTAACGTGAAATATTTACGTGTTTTATTTTTATGTGCTTTCAGAATTATGATAAGGTACATAGTATTTATAACACTGTGTTTTAATTTTGAATATTATTTGTAGCCTTTAAGCTCAGGCTTTCAGTATTAATTTTTTTTATTCACATTTTCTGCTCTGATGGGTGGTGTTGGTATTTATTAAAAACATACTATTTTTACTTGCAAATGAGTTTAACTTTGTACCAATATTTTCACGTATTTATAACTATTATATTATGATAGTTATTTGTTAAAATCGAACCTACAATCTTTTTATACTACTCACAATGCTATACACTAATTTGTTGATGCCTTTTAATGATTATCAGATGGTACAGAGATAAATAAAACAGTCACTAAGGAAAGACACACGATTTATTTCAAACTACACAGGTATTGCAATCCAAAATGCTAATGAAAACAGAAGACATAAGGTCGACATTGAACAGTAAGATTCGTATATCAAATGCAAATAAATTTTTGACATATAAGCATTTGAAATTTGATGATGTTGATATCGTATGGTAATTTTTCGTTTAATAAAGAGACATGTTACATCCTCGTTCTTATGTTCGGATAAAATTTTAAATTTTTTGTACATGTAGCTGGAAACATAAAATCGAAATATATGTTCTTTGTCGAATAGTTTGTACAATTCTCGCTGCAAAACAAATTATCATTATTACCTTTACTATAAATGTAGCATATGCAACTTTAGACACGTCCATGCTATATCTCAAAATAAATCGTTCTAGTTGTAATATGAAGGAAGTTGTAACATTAATACAGAATCACATAATAATAGGAAGTACAATTTTATTTTTTGCCTTTATAGACATTAAACGATAAACACAATAAGGGAAAATAATTTTGTAGCCTGACGCTCAGAATGTATGTTTATGGTGTTATCTTTACATTTCCAGGTCGTAATTGCATTTTAAAAACAGTAAGGGTTGTTTGCCGTTGCAATTAAACTTACGACCTCCTGAATGCTACTTGAACACTATTTGAATTCTGCTTTTTAATTTTTTAGTTGGAACTTTTATTTTTCTGTTCAACAGATTTTTGTATTTTAAACTGTAAATAATGTTTTTTGTTTTCTTTGTTGGTTAAGAATTTTTCTAAAATGTTTTATGACACAATACTTGTAGAGAAACTTTTCTGCATAACAAAAAGTTTCTCATGTCTAAAATTATTTTCTAGGTCACGAAAATGTTTTTTGTTGTACTTCATGTCAATCTTTTTTCTAAACAATTTTGTGACAATGTCGTATATGAAATCTTTTTGTACAATGTAACTTTTTGTAAATAGTTTTGCACATCAAGAATAAGTTTTCCTTTCACATTTATGTCACTCTTTTGCTTAAAAAGATTTGTGACAGTATAACTTGCTTTAAAAATTTTCTGTGTGCCAAGAAAAATGTTTTTATGTTGCACCACATGTCAGAATTTGTTATTACATTACACGATTCTTTATTTTTCATTTCCTTAATAGTATTTATTACTTTTGTTGTGGTAATTTTTGTGTTAAGTCTTTTGTTTTAATATTCTGTAGTGTCAACTTAAAATGATATATTAAACAATCACAAAGCAACTTATTCTCTATCTTAATTGTTTACGAGAACTCATGTAGTTTTTGTTATCAGTTACTTTCAGTTTATCTTTTGTAATAGTCAATCTAAGTTTCCCGTAACTGTTGCAGGCAAAATCTAAAAGTTAATACAAGAAATATCAGTTTGACTAATATCGAATGGAGTGGTCGTTCTACCTGCAAACTTTAGTATAGCATCGTCCCATGAAGTATTTCCTCAAATAATTTTATTAGATTAAACCTTTGCATAGCTTTTCTGCACAGGTTAGTTTTGTTGCTATGATATCACAGCTTTTTGAAAATGATTGTGATATAACTATCATTAAATATATTTGCAAAGCTGCTTGTACTCATCTTTTAATATACGACTATTTCGCTTTCACTGAAGTAGAAATTTGTTTAAAATTAACGCGTTTTGCAGTAGCATTGTAAAATTTTCATGCACAATGATCTGTAATTCCAGGAGATTAATCGAGTACTTCGTTGCCATTACGCAATAAAATATCTTTTTCGTTTTTAAATCCTTTTGATACTGCAAATTAGAAAAGAAAAATCTAAATATTGGACAACACTCATAAGCTGTGATTCTTATTTTTATTCTATGGAATACAGAGAAAATCTATTTTATAGGCATTCGTCTCCTTAGATAACAAAATGTTATTCTAATGTAAAGAAAAATCCATTTTGCATTTTTTTTACTGGAAATCTCAGAAATTACAAATTATATCTAAAATGTCTTATCTTTCTACAATTGGTTGCTTTGTTATTTCTTCCGTAATGTTTTTCCAATCTGATTTCAGACATCTTTAAATGTCATACGTTATTAAACAGTAACTTAATTGCACAACCTTCCATTTGTTGTCCTAGTTTCTATATAATCAACAGCCAGTCTTCCTGTTATTTCCCTGTCATGCTCCGCTTCATTTGTTTCAATGTATATGACTTCAAGTTCTAGCATGTTTTTAATAGGACACGTATTACAAAAAACAGATAAATCATATGGGACGGACTATAATTATTTCACAGTTTTATAATTTCTATAGTTTTAAGTTAAAAATACTTAAATGAATTGTGAATCAGTGGTATAGTGTTCAAGTAGCATTCGGGAGATCGTAAGTTTAATTTCAACGGCCAACAACCCTTACTGTTTTTAAAATACAATTACGACCTGCAAATGCAAAGATAACACCATCAACATACACTCTGACCGTCAGGCTACAAAATTCTTTTCTTTTGTTGTAGTTATCGTCTAATGTCTATAAAGGTAAAAATGAAATTGTACTTCCTATTATTATGTGATTCTGTATTAATGTAACAACTTTCTTCATATTACAACTAGAACGATTTATTTTGAGATATCGATTGGACGTGTCTAAAATGGCATATGCTACATTTATAGTAAAGGTAAAAATGATAGTTTGTTTTGCAGTGAGAATTGTACAAATTATTCGACAAACAACATATATTTCGATTTAATGTTTCCAGCTACAAGTACAATCGCGATCATATATTTTTGACCCCTTTGAATGCTAATTTCGTAGTATATGAATTGTGGTAGTGTTGGCCTATTGAATATGCAACCCAACTTGATTAGTAAATTATCTTGAGTGCATATCACCCCAATTGGGCAATACCCAATTGTGCAATTCTTCCTCGAAAAGTATTTTGCAGAGAAAAGAACGAGAACGGGTATTGCGGAATCATATAAATTACAGGCGTTAGCATCCCTTGAGAAATTTGAGATTAAACCGCTTTAACTTTCAAAGATTTATCTTGTGCCATAGAAAAATTAATAGAAATGTATTTTAGTAACTTTTCTATGCAACTACCACATTCAAAATGTAGTTAGTCAATTTTATAATACTTTTGTGTGGCAAGAAAATACTCTGAAAGAGAATGAGGTATGGAGCAGAACACAAGAAAGAGAGACAAAGATTTGCGCACAAAAATTACAATTGAAATGTATGTTATCAAATATATTCCCCGTCTATTTTACATATTTTGCCAGAAAGGTTACACACCGTAATTAGTTTAAGAGAATGCCCGAACTAAGAGCGGGATACAAAGACGGGTCTGATTCAAAGTCTGGCACCTGAACCACCCAAATTCGTATCTTGTCCAGAACAGCGTTCAGTATAACGTCTAGTTACGGGAAAGTAGCGAGTGAAAAAAGATACAATGGCATGTTTTTGTTAACCTATGTTTATTTGAGCAGAATTTCTGTGGTTTTCATTAAAAAGTCAGCCTCTCTACTTCTGTCACAGAGAACTGGATGCGCCTCAAGATACTAAATTTTGCCTTCTCATAGCCATGGAAGGCACTAACATGGTGAGAAATACCAAATATAGAGCGTAATGTGGAAGTTCTTATGTCAGCCCTGGGCGCAATAAATACGTGTTTATATCGCAATAATTTCTATTCCATTTTATGTTTAGCTTGCAATTCACTTCAAATGAAATTATTTATAGGTCTATTGATTTTGTGGTGCGTAGAGAGTCCAGTCTGCTGAAAACTCAAGGGATGAAGGGCCACAGTGGCTCAGTTGGTAGAGCGCTCACCTCTGGTGCTAGGGGTCGTCGACCAATCCCTGCTTATTCCATTTGGGCTTTGTGGTGAACAAACACTGAGTGCGTCGGTTTTCTCGGGGTGCTCCCATTTCTTCCCACTTTCTTCATTTCACGAAATTATCCCATCATGATAAGTACGACCTGAGGAATAATTGCCTAAAGCCCTGAAATAAATTTAAATTCAAAATTCAAGGGATAAAGTTACTCTTTAGAAGGTAATGTGTTTCTCCTTGCACTTACGTCACTCCTTGATACGTTTGTCTGATGAAGCCAAGTTGTTAGTTAGTTGGCGAAACCGTTACACGTTTTTAGTTTTTAAATAAAACGTATTTGTTTTACTCAGCTATTATTTTATTTTATCTTAACTATGTGAAAATTTCTGTTCTGCGAAACTGATGTTACCTTCGTAAAGATTGAGTTAGGTCATTAAAGCAAAATAAAAGTAATCTTAAGAATTATCACTCTTAAAATCGTATCGATAATCGAGTTTAAGGAGCTTGAGGTATTTTTACCGTGTAGTTTCTATCTTTGTAGGTGATATTTATTAGTACGTATTTGTCGAGCAGTGAAGATGTGAACATGTGCAAGCTTGTAAATTTTGTGCTACATTTATTGTTGTGTTACATGAGAAAATTGTTTCTGATTACTAAAGAGCTTAAGACGAATAGTGTTCTAAAATTGATTGAACGCTTGATATTGGAAGATGCTGGATCACAAAGAAGCGAATGTGCTGTTGATTGGTGCGGTTTTCTAAATTTGTAGTTGAAATAGTATTGCAAGGGCAAAATAGGGCACGTAAAAGTAGAGTATGTTTCCTGTTCTAATATTTCGTAAATTATTTGCATTTTCTAATAATTGTTTCGATTATATGTATAGAATTCTTAGTTTTAATCTCGTTTTTGAGAAGCATTATTTCGATATTTTTCAGAAAGTCAAATGATTTGCAGCCTTTTCAGAATAATTTTAGCTTAATCAATAAATTTGCTTCAAAATAGACTAATAGTCTTATTTTTGTTTCAAAATAAACTAATAGTCTTATTTTTGCTTCAAAATCTACTATTTTTGCTTAAAAATAGGCTATAGATCTATTTCCTGCTTAACAATCGAATAATATATATAATACGCTAAAATAGTTAATGCTAAATGAATGGGTATGGGTAATTCCCTTTAAATTCTGATATCTACCATTCAAGTAAATTTGCAAGTTTCTTCACCGAAAGAATAGAAGCAGTATGGAAAGTTTTATGACTTTAATAAGTCAATAATTGTCACTTGAATAGTGAAATTTCTGTTTTGCAATTAAGCATATTCTCTAAAATGAGAGGAATATAAATTTAATTCATGTTAAGCATTCTTAATTTGTTCCATATTTTAATTTTTGTCAAACAAAAGAAATCATCATCTTTTGCTAAAATGAATCGTTTTATGAAAAATTATTTAAATCTTTTAATTTGCTATTTTGATAAGAAATAAGAAAAGTAGGTAAATATAAAAAATAAAAGTTTGAAAATTTTGTTCGGTGTGACAAAGGTTGAAGTTCGTGTCGCAATGGCATGAATTCGAAATTTCACCATATTTACTTGAGTTTGATACAAAGCTCTTCAATTGCTATATAGCATTCTTCAGAGATTTCAAAAAGAGGCAAATATGAGTAAAGGAAAGTTTTCGTTTAACGTAGTATTCTATTTTCTACTTAAATACTTATGAGTGACAAGTTGTTCTCTCTTTATTAATAGTCATTTCTTATTGGAATTTCACGGTCTCCAGCCTTGATTTGGAAAATAGGATTCAAAGTTAAAAGCGTAATCCCTTTTAAATCTTCTTTAAATCTCATTTTTTGTTCTAAATAGTTTATTTATAGTAGACGTTGAAACGAAAGTTGAGTTGAGTTTGTAAGTTTCCAGTTGTGTTGTGGTAGAAAATCCATTTTGTTCGAGTAAGATACCAAATGTGTGTTCTAAAATACACACGAAGTTTCATTCCGATCTCAATTCTAAACAAGTTAGAGCTGCGATTCCACCACAATCGCAAAAGATAAAGACCCTTGATAGTATTTGGTTCATAGAATATATTTTTGGCATGGGTTGGAAACATTGACAATGGGGTTCCTGGGAAAACTCAATGGTTAGCTAATTATATTTCACTTTTCCCCTTATAGAGAAGCTTATATTCAACTGTTAGGGAAATTTCATGTAAGTAGTATGGTGGTAAGCCCTTTGGCCCCTGGCGCTTTAAGAAAGTTACCTATGCTTATACACACCATTGTTCGCTATTGTGTTTCGCCTTTCCCCATACAGAACTGCCTAATTTCAATAATTAGGTAATTTAGATGTAAGTAATCGGGAGCAAACCCCCCAGTTAGCACAGTTTCTTGATTCATGAAGGAAATTCCCTTAATCTTGCCTTGTTAGGCTTCACGTGATACGAAAAGTACATTTCAAGCTTGATTTTTACTAGGTAAAATATGCTTGAACTTAACCCAATTTCAAGCTTGATTCCCTTGCCTAAACAAGACACTTCGTGCCTTTGGAAAATCAAGCATGACTCAAGTTTGATTTAACTTTTTTGCTAGACACGACAAGCTTGTTTTCCAGCTTGTTGGCTTGCCATTTCAAGCAAACAAAAGCTTGATTCAAGATGATTTTGCTATGTGGGCCACTACTTACGAAAATTACCTTTGCATATGTACACAACTGCTCGCTATTTTATGTACCCTTATCGCTTAGAGAAATAATATTTTGTATTATTAATACATTTTTGTGTAAGTAGTTCTAGGGCAAGCCCTCCTGTACCCCGGATGCCTATCTTTGCCCATGCATGTGGAATTTGACTGAGCTAGTTTAGCAAACGACTTCTCAAGCATCTCTCTCAATATCATGGTTCTTGCAATATATTTTGACAGGGGTTTGCAACACTAGAAAATGTGGTTTCTGTGAAGCTGGAATATCAGCAGTATGTTCCTAATTTGTCAATTAATATTTATGGAAAGCTTGGTACTTCTATGATTAAAATAATGGAAGTGATTTAAAAAAGAATATTTCATAGAAAATAGGCTGGCAGCACTGTTAGGTAGGTTGCTTGGAGACGCAGGCGACATCAGTGTTTTTGTATTGTTTCGAATAATGTTTATGCCAATTTCGGCGCAGCTATGTCAAACTGAATGGAACCAATTTTAACAATTAGTTTTTAAAAATGGGTTGACAACACTGTACTACTGCACCAATTAGGATGATTCAAGGAGCTCTGAGCCTGGTCAAGCCATTTTCAACGATACCTACGCATCGCTCTACACTTTGTAATTCTGAGATTTAATTTCTAGACACGGACGGACATCATGACCGGGATTAGAATACTATTTTTCTTATAGTTTCACTACCAAGGGACTTAAAACTCATTTCTGAGTGTTAAAGATCTCTAAAAAGGGGTTCAAAGCAAGGTCTACACAAAGCATAAACACAAGCACTATGTTTCAAGACGACTAGTAGGAAATAGTGTCAAAAGATTTTCTCTTGTATTAGTAATTTAATAAAAAGTATTGTTTGATATTTGTTTAACAAATGAAATCATACGTTCCTTTAGACATAGAAAATGAGGGCAGATGAGTTATGTAGCTAAGCCTAACGCCAAACTCCTGGGTCGTTGACGTCAAGGAGAGAACTTGTGGTAGCATGGGTCATTTCAGAATAAACGACGTGTTGCGAGCTAGTGAACGGCAGAATTCTACTAGTGTTTTCTTCCTTTTTGTAAGCTTCCATTTAACTTCCATTGTTAGTAAGGGTGAAATTTTATAAACTAATTTTGACCTATTTCCACATAGCAAGCAGATTAATTTAAAACTTTGCAAACACACTCATATATACTACCAAAGAATCAACAGGGTAGTTCTGGAAATCAGTAACAGAGCCATAACTCAGCTCCTAGTGCACAGATATCTTTAAAACAAAAAAGTTAATACCAAAGTGCGTGTGCGGAATCACATGGTGATGTTTCTGAAAACAGTGGTGTCTCAGTAATACCTCTACGGGGGATAACTTCAAAATTTTGAATACAAAAAGGGAATGGTCGATTTTGCCTCCGTTAAAACAAGCGCTAAAATTTGAACAAGTTTTAGAGGAAACACTTATCGATAGCTCATACCGTTTGGTTGGCAGCTAAAAGACCTAGTGAGTGGTCAAAATTATTTTCGGGTGTTGTAACTCAAGGGGAATAAAAATTCCAAACTAAATTGAAATACTAAATGTGTTATGCGGAATCTGTCGGTGAATTTTTCGAAAATCAGGGCGTCCCGGGAATACTGTTACTGGGGACCATCTTCAAAATTATTAACAGAAACAATTACTGATTTTGCTTTCTTTGAAATTTTAACAATTTTCAGATGAAACATTGTTTAATATCTCGCAACGTTTGGCAATTACAAGACTTAATTAGTAAGTCAACAGAGTCCTTGTAACTGGTGAAACCGTGGAAAATCTGTCAGGATAGTCGACCGTGGGGTTCGCACTCATGTGCCTACCCATTGCCGCTCCGAACCCGGCGACATTAATGTCTGAATAACGAGGGCTGGGTATGATCTGAATGAAAGCTGTCTGTAAAGAGGATGAAATTACCTGTAAAATTTCTAATTTCATTGTTTAAGTGAATACTATTTCTGCTCTCTGGTGACGTTCAAATTTTATGCAAGCACATCTTTAGTCATTTAATATAACTTGCCCCAAATTTTAAGCATAAATAAGCAGATATACGACCTTCTGATTTGTATTAGATTGGTGCATAAATTCGTATCGTTTTATAAAGCTATGATTTTTATCTACGTTAACAGGAGAACAGTAAATAATTAACACAATTACATGAGATTGCACATGGCTATTGTAGTCTAACGATACACAGTCATAATCACACTGACTCATTCAATAATGTAGTCGCCTACATTGCCACTGATTATATGCCAGCGTTGGAGGAGTTCGATTTCTCGACTTTAGAACTCGTGTATTTTGACTTGAAGCAATCAGTTAATCAAGTTTCAAGAGCAACTTCATCATGAAAGACTATGGTTAGAGAGAGTGAACTAGACAGACTGAGAGAGAGAGAGAGAAAGAGAGAGGGAGAGAGCTGAAGAGGTGAAATTCTGTCGACCCAAGGTCAGGGCAATAAGAAGGGTGCGGAAGAGTTTCCCTACCGAGTTGTTATATAACTTCTTTGGCCAATTTGGCCGAATGTGGCTTGCATTTCTGTACCTTACCCATTCCATCGAATGCAAATGGTGTCCAATGGTTGAGTGGTCAAATTTAATCTGGTGTGCCAATTCCCGCGTTGTTTGCCAGGGATTCTCTTGAAAGCACGGAGCTAAACGATCTTTGTCAAAATCGTGGTTATCTTGATCGCGGATTATCAGATAAGTCAAAGCGTTATTCTCGACCAGGAAAATACAGAGCGAATTCATTGCTGCCCCAGTATCACCAATACGTGTTGAAAACGTTGATTTCAGGTTCATTTCGTTGATTAACCGTTATCGGTTGAAAAAATACGTTTATTTTTAAATCAAATTTCAACAAAGAGGTCATTGCGTTGATAAGACGTTAATACAACGTGTATTCAATATGCTATTTTTAATTATGATATAGATTTTGTTTAATGCACTTCTTACTAATGTTATGCCAAAAAATGTAACTAAAATCCTAATTGAAGTACACAAACTAATTTTGGTGTTCTCATGTGCACGTTGAAAACAGATTGAATTTTAAAACTTATTTCAACGAACATTTAATTTCAACGGCATCGTAAACTCATAGTGGTCTCTTCAGGTATAATCTTGGGTAAGTGACCAGCGCGTCGAGCTACCAACGAGAAGTGCAGAACGTTCGTGTTCAAACTCCACAGCAGCCACTCGGATTACTTACAGTTGGAGAATTAATACCATGTTTCGTGCTAAAAACAACGGATAAAATGAAACTAAATGTGTGTATACCAACAGACAGCATTCATGCTCTGTTTTGGCCAATTAAACCCGTTTCTTCTTCGTTTCTTCTCAACTATTATTGAACGTCGAATAAACCGTTGAACAAAGGGGATATTTCGGTACATTTTCAACGTTAACGCTTCGGTATTAACGTTTAATCCATGTATTTTCAACATTTGTGTGCTACTGGGGTGTCTTTTCAGCATTGACATTAGCCCTGTACACCGCACAGATTGCTTTCACAGCTGCTGCTTCACTTAAACCTCCAGCAGAGTATGCCGGGAATTGTCAACTTTGTTTACTTGACACTCCCTCTACAAAACAGACAAGATGTGCACCGGATTGAAATACACTGTTTTCACGAACAACAAAACTATGGAAAACTTTATTTTATAATGGCCAGTCTAGTAACTGTTGACTTCGGCCCGTCACGATAGATTATGCCCCTAGTTAAAAGACGCCCATGCCCCTGCCGGGACTCAAACCCGGGACCTTCGATGTGTTTTCACGAATACAACACTACGAACTAAACAATAACGATGGAATAATGGACAATGAACTCTTGACTTCTCAATTTTTATCGGGATTTCCTAGTCCAAAAAAAAAGTTTAAATCAACACCAATTAAACACATCTTTCTAAGGAATCTTACGTAAGTATTACTCTGATTCCACTTCCCAATGTCAGCAAAAATAATCAAAACTTGAATCCTCTTCTCATCCCTGAAATAAATACGTAGCTAATAGTTGAACGATCCCCTTTTCTTAATTTTGACTTTAAATTTATTTGTGACGTTTAGATATATATGACTCAGACCTGTATAGGAAAGGTAAGAGCATGCACGGGCCGAAACGCGACGAGATGACTGCAGAGTGGAGGAGACTGCATAATGAAGAACTCCACGGACTGTACGATTCACAAGATATTGTAAAAATAATGAAATCGCGACGAGTAAGGTGGGCAGGCCATGTAGCTCGGATGGGGGAAAACGAAGATTATATTCTATCCTGGTTGGAAGGCCGGATGGAAGGAGGCCATTGGGAAGACCGAGACGTCGTTGGGAAGACAATATTAGAAGAGATCTTCGCGAAGTAGGTGTTCGTGATGGAAACTGGCTTGATATTGCCCAGGATAGAATCCAATGGCGAACGTTTGTTACTACGGC
>JAGDQP010037946.1:501-18387 GCA_022664845.1 Lepisma saccharinum
AAAGGAACGAAACACTTTCTCCCCATTGTTTGTGGTAACAATAACAGTTCACAATTTTTGTAACACAGAATACAGCACTCTTCTTGCTAGTTCGTGTTGATAGCAGTTCAATTTTGAAGAAATCTTGTAGTTAAAAGCAATGAAAAATGTTGTACCCGTTGCAGTCACAGCTATAAGTTCACCTGTTAAACGATCCGCTGAGTAGGCCCGCAGTTTGGACTGCCATCTAGCTATCGCAGTTGAAAATACATGCGTTATGGGAACATAACATTTATATTGCTAAATGCTCCCGTTTCCTCACCTACTTATTTTACACCGTGGCTGAGACATATCCTCACAAGATGAACAAGTTTCTTCGGGAATTCCAAATTGTACCAGGATACTGTTATAGCTTCTTCCTTTTGATATACTCATATGATTTCTCAAAATCAATGAATAGCTTGTGAACAGTCCCATTGTAGTTCCATATCTTTAAGATTTGCCTCAAGGTGAAAATTTGGTCCAACTTGGATCTATTTCTTCTAAATCCACATTGGTGATCTCCAATTATTTCATCTACTTATACGCTTAGGCAAGTTAGCAGGATATTACTCAATACTTTGGAACATGTTGGGAATAACGAGATTCTGCGGTAATTATTACAGTCCGATTTATCGCCTTTTTTAATAAACCGGAACTATTATTGAGGTTTTCCATTCCTTCCACTCCTCCTTTCTCCATATAATACTTATCAATTTATATATAATAGTTCCTTGATTAGTGCCGTTCCTCCCGCTTTAATTATTGTCTATTCCCAGCGATTTGAAATTTTTCAATTTCTTGACCGATATTTCGAACTCGATCTCGCTAGGTTCGGGTATGCACGGTTCTGGTGTATAGATTTTAAATTCTTCTGTTTGTTCTCTGTTGTGTACATTAATAAGTTTGCCGAAATAATTTTTCCATATATCAATAATGTTAATCGGATCTGCCTGAAGATCTCTGCGTTCATTTCTAATCATCCCCAATCTTGGCTGGTTACCTTTCCTTAACGAGTTTACTCCTTTGTATAGATCTCGTCTGTTATTTGTCTTGCCGTTTTCCTCTATCTCCTGAATCTTCTGCCATATATTCTCGCTTTTTGTTTCTGAACCCCCATGTGGGGTTGCGTTTCGCGTTACTGTAGTTGTTTGTATTTGCTTCGCTTTTATTACTTAGCAATCGTTGCCTTGCTTATTTTCGTTCCTTATGCAGTTAATGGCTATTCATCAAACCAAGGTTTGTCTTTCTGCTGTTTCTTCTCATCTAAACATTGCTTCACTGCGGCCTCTACTGTATCACGAATTGCCTCCCCCAACTTACTTACATCAATTTCATTATTAATTTCATCTTTATAACTACTAGAGTCGGCAAAGATTTCGAACCTATTTGAGATTTCCAGTTGGTAATCTGCTCTTACGGTCGGATTATCTTATCGTTTCGGTTGTTTTGATCATTTGTCTTCTCTGTTCGAGATGAATAACTTTTCCCAGACTTTTGTGATCAATAACTGATCGTCGGTGTCACCTTCCGCTTCTCTCTAAGACCTAACATCCATTATATTAGTGTGTCTTCGTCTATCTCCTAATACGAGATCCATCTGGTTGAGAGTTTTACCATGTGTACTTGTGTATATCTTTGTGCTGAAAGTATGTGCTCTTTACTAGTAGGTTTTTCCGAATATCATTACTCTGAAAGTTATATATTATTGCACAAATATTTAATTATACAATTAGACTACACATTACAACTTATTTGCTTTTACTATAAATTCTTAGCAGTAAACCGAATGGTTCGTAGCTCATTTGGTAGAGCGCTGACTTTGCATTGGAATGGTTTTTCGTTCGATCATACAATCGACTATCGTGCCCGAGATGAATCAGGGGTTTTCCTCAGTCAAACCAGGAAAATGCCGGTATGGAACAATATTCAAATTAGGCACTAGCCATCTACTATTCAACATCATCTCCCCATCCTATCCCGTCCTGAACCTTAGTTGCCTAAATACCATAAAATACATTCAAATAATTCAATATATATAATGCGTGTGTGTGTTTTACCAACAAAGTATTGAATCCAACATTCTATAAAATGTTTTGTTCAATGTTAGGTTAGATTAGGTTAGATAGGTTCGATTATATTCGATTCTTTATTTCATACTTTTCCAGATATTCTGTACAATGCCGGATTTTATAAATTGCCGATAACGTACGTTGGACGGACAAAAACTGAGAGGTCAATATTCTAGAAACGAAAAGTTATCTTCAAACCAAGAAGAAGTTTATTTGAATAAAAATTTAAAAAGAAACATAGCTTGGGAGCTAGAGGTATCCGAAACGAGCGAGACATCATCACAAATGACGTCATATCTCAACAAATAATTACGTAAATCGTGTTGGTTTAGCAAATCATAAAGTTGTACGGGAAACATTTATTTGAGCAAAGTTCATGACTGAGTGGGTGCCGCATGGACGGATTTTATATCGTTCTGAGTTCCTTTTAGTTGGAAATATATAGTGGTATTTAGCCGTGGTATTATCAAAATATGCCCACTTGTAAGGTTACCATACGTACGTTTTTTGTACGGACAGTCCGTATTTTAAAGGCTTTATCCGTGTCCGTACCATACTTTGCATAAATGGATTAAAGTCCGTACTTTTCACTTAATCTATATTTTTACAAATACATATCACACCATTTATAAAGGCTTCCGCGTTGCACCTGCAAATTCTTCATTCATCATTAAACTGTAGTATCACCTACTATTTGTTAATGCCTAGCAATATTCCTACAGTATTTGTTATCGCCTAGCAATGCTTTAGAAACACAAATGCATTGGAACGTAATGATCAGAAGATAATCCGACCTTGGGAATAGAGAAGATACAAATGTAAACTATTGCCTATGACAAGTTCGGCTTACTAGTGTATTCTTTCTAAGACGAAAACACACTATACTATAACTTTTTGGCAAATATAATGTCATATAACGCTGTTTTATATAAGAACAGAAACTCCACGACTTCATTGCGTGTCAATTTTAAGTGTTAGGCCCACCTACTAGCGCATTACAAAACGAGATGGTCATTGCTATACTACTGCTAAGAGAGAATACAAAAAGTATTTAAATGAATCATTAAAATAATATTTCCTGAGTGATGATAAGGTACTCCTTAAAAGTATATTTTTATCATCTCCAGAATTTGATTTTTGGTTATTTTCATGAGGTCAGAACTTCAAATATTACGTAAAGCTAATTAGAATATACTTTAGTTTATGTGCTTTTATAAAAAGCGACCTTTCAGCAGCGAATGTGTCGATGAAATACTTCAATTTGGTCTCAAACTTTAGAAACAGAAAGGAATACAATTTTATACCATTTTCGGCACAAATGTTGCTAACAAAAGCTGAAAATTAGGACAGTCTGAACAAAACACATGTTAGTAGTTAGTAGGTTTTAAATAGAAATAATATGGTATTTGCAAAATTGGTGCAAACGAGTCTTCAGTGAGGCTAAAAGGATAGAATATTTTATGCTTCAAAAGTTTGTGTCTTTCGATGTTTCTTTCTTAGTAAACATTTTATCTGCATACGACAGGAGAGAGATCCTGATCAAAGTGTAAATATAATGCACAATTATATTCTCGTTGTTCAACGAGAAAGTCCGTAGAAACAAAATTGAACACTTGGAAATTTAGTCCTATGACTTGTCAATGGTTGAGAAGTGTTGTGAAAGATTTGAAACAATTTGGTGTTCGGTCGACTGTGTTAGAAAATGTTTTGGTACTTGTTTGAACCCTACCAGAACAAAGGTAGATTTTGAGAGGCTCTTTAGTGTTACAGGGAATTCGACATAAGAAAAAAGTAGTTTGGAGGTGATCACCCTGGAACAAATATATTGTATCGTTTTGTGCATTTTAAGCACAAGGTACTGGGGATAAGGATGTAGCTATTAATGAAAAGCAAGGAGTAGATCTCAGAAAGTAGGTTTCATTCTGAATAGAAGGGTTATAAATGTTGAAGTAGCGCCATGTCACTTACCGGACTGTATGGTTGGTCCTTTCGTTAAAGCTGGGCTTGTCAGCTTGTCTTCAAGTAGAGAAGAGTAGTCTGTACTATATGGCTAGTACAGTACTTACTTGTAAACTTGTAACTACTACTGTATGTTAACGGAGCGATGAGATATAAAGAGTGTCTCACACCGTATCTCTACTTCAATATATTAAACCCAATTTTCCCCTTTTAGGGAGATGAGGAGCTTAAGCAACTACATGAGTCAGCACGACCCCAGGGGAGGTGATGGCCCATGCAGTCTGAAGCTCCTGTTTTTCCACTCATACAGCCCGGAAAGGTTTCTGCGCTATAGACATAATAAACACTGACATTAACAATAATTGACATAACCAACAAGTTACGTATAACTTATGTATAATTTGTACATGTGTAAGCTTCTTCCGCCTTTCTTATTGTCTCTCCAGGTATTTGTTACCTGTTGCAATACGTAATACACACAATACAAAAGTTCACTATTATAATGAAGCAGTTTTGTTGTTATTATGTATGTCTCTCAATAAATCAATATACAGTCCCGGGATCGACCGGTACCCCTTACAATATTATGAAAATAAAACATAGATAGACACACCATGAAATAAATTCAGTGAAATCATAAAAGTGGATAAAAATCTTCTGATGGCGAAAACATCAGGCTTGATACAGAAAGTAAGAAATATACACTTTCATTTTTCATGTACGTATTTTCTTTCCGCATTTACTATAATGTAATATTGTATCAAATAATGACATTTCGGTCTTCTTAGAAATAAAAAAAGAACTCACACATACACACACAAATATACTGTTTTTAGTTGCAAAATGTCTGGTCACCCACATTAGGTATAACATGTTTATTTCATGTTGATGTCGCAAGTAATTGTTTGGAGTTTAATTATAATTTAATTAACTGTCTTTAAGTTAATTTGTCCGTATTTAGACCGCAAGTATTATAGTAACCCGCACTTGCAATACTTCGACGAAGACATGGTTTCACATACAGAACTTTTATGGACTACTCGTGTCTTAGGAAAGGTTCGGATGTTTTTAATGAAGAAATTGGTTTTCTAACTTCGCTGTTCTCCCCGCACATCGCTGCTTTAATAACACAATGCTTTGTTCGCCGCTATGCACGGAGCTTCACTATTATAGTAAGATTTCTCCGCTCTGCTTTCCACTCTGCTCGCAGCTTTACTATAAAAGCAGCCTTAGAGATTTAATACCAATGACCTTCAAATGTATCTCTCTTCCTCGCCATCAGAGTTGCATCAAGTAATAAAGTGAATCAAGATTTAGAAAGTTTATTGAGATGGTCACTAAGACATGGCTTCAGGGGGCGGTGACTAAGCATCAACCCAAGAAAATCCCAAGCTATTCTCTTCTCTTCCAAGCTCATTCGTGGCAGTATTGACTCTGAAACGTTGCCCCTCTTAAGTATAAATAACACCCCAATATTGTTCCAGCGCACAGTCAAAGATCTTGGTTTAATACTCGATCATAATTTGTCTTGGAAAGATCATGTTAACCATATAATTATGTACCAGACTCACTACGTCGCATAAAAACATTCTTACCTATGCCGGTTCGACTATCTCTACCTAGGATGTTTGTACTGTCACACCCTGACAACGAATGAACTTACGAATGAGCTAGACAGACGACTGTAAATGTCCAAAATGTTTGAGTTCATTTTATTTTTGACCTAAGATACTTTGATCATCTTTCGCCTTACTTTAATAAATTAGAATAGCTCCGCTTTCATGGACATCGTAAGTTCCACATCCAGCTCCTCAAAAGCAAGTATCCAGGCTATCTTTTCTCACGTTTCCAGCAATTATGCGATTTTCATAAATTTAACACAAAATCTCGAAGTCTTTGCTTCTCTCAAGTCCACTGCATAACTCAAACTTTTCCCCTAAATCTTTCACAGTTGCCCTTTGTAAACTTTGGAACAGCCTCCCTTAGGGACATGGATTCATTGGCAATGTATCGGATTATCTTAGACATTTTTACTCTTTGTAATACTACTATTGTTTCTTCTTGGAAGTATCTCAGGTCGTAACGTCTTTGGTTCTATTTGGACCTCTAAGAAATTAATGAGTTCCCATCATATCATACTATGAAGATCTAATGTAACATATCATTACTCCAGTGATCCAGTTAGGGTGCAGGCTCTCTGGATTTTACTACACGTTGGGGCTACGGCTAACCATCGTAGTATAACAGCTGGAGCAGACAACGCTAAAAAAGGGTCTGTAAAGGCACAATATAGTGTTTATTCACTATAATATATAAATAAAGTTACACTTTTCAGAGGGTTGAAGCATATGTATTTATCTATTAATTTACCTCTGCCTGTGTGTAGTAGTAGTAGTATTGTTAAATAGGATGATCATTGTCGTCCTGTCAACGCAGACGATTATGCCATCTCTTGGTTATTGCTTTATTTGTAATCTATATTTTACATAATTGTTGCTGGTCTAAGTGATGTTATATTTATATAGACTATTTGGATCTTGTGCATTTTCTTTTCTGTAAGGTAGGATAAGTAGTTGCTATATGTTCAGGTGGTGGGTATCTGTTAATAACCTAAAGTGTTAAGGACTGATCATTTTCGTTAATCGTGCGGCGCATTTGTAGTAAATGATGCAGTGGTGGATGATGATAGCGTGGTTGGATGTCTTGTTGTGCATCTATGTGGATTGTGTCCAGGAGTGTTGGGTGAGCCGTAGTCCAGCGTTTTGTTATATAGTTTAGTCGTAGTTTCCAGGTGTGCTTTGATTTCCGGGAACGTAAGGCGATCACATAGCAGATACGTGGCGACTTGGTAGTTTGATGTGGTATGCCAGCCTTAGAGCGTATCTCTCCCATATCTGTAACCTTTTATAGAAATCTTCGCTGGCTGTCATCCAGGCGATATGACCATATGTGAGGCATGGTCGCAAGAACACTTTGTATGTATGGAGGATGGTGTCTGTTTTTAAGCCCCAGGTGGTGCCTCTTAGCCGCTTCAGTAGTATTAATTGGTTATTTGCCGCCTTGTTGAGATTGCTGAGGTGAGGTTTACAATTTAGCTTAGTGTCGAAAATTCTCCGAGGTACTTCAGTGATGTCGCTATTATAGGTGCTGTCTGTCTGTATATTTTTATTTAAATAGCCATAGTAACGCCCTTTTATTGGGAAGAGATGTAGTGGGAATATCTAGGTTGGATTGTTTGGATATGGTCTTTGAGATGGTAATGGACCTTGACAATTCTTTATTTTTTAATTCATAAATTACAGTGGAACATTACGATTTTGCATCGTAATCATATATACGGGTTATACAGGATCTTGAAATGAAATGGTGAAGTGCGTACACGTCACAAACACGTTAAGGAAGTTAGTTAAGGCAAATGAATGTTATATTCTTCTCCGGGACGATTTGAGGTCTAATGAGAGACGTGGTGAGCCATGTACGTTCCAGATAATTTACTGTGCAATTGATGGTATAATGCGATGTAGTGAATTTGGGTGGGAGAAAGCGGTAAGGTGGGGTACTTCAGGATGGTTGGGGTTGAGAGTATGAAGGTAGATGCTGATTCAAAGGGATATTGGGTTATCGAGCAGGGTTTGCTGATGAGTGTTGTATTTAGCATCTTGATGCAAAGTATCTAAGAAGAGTGGATGATAAGTTTCATAACAGTTGGTGATGTAACGGGTGCGATGTGTTTCTAGATGAAAAAGAATATGTTGAAAGTCAATTCTTGCATAGAGATCGGCGGTGGGGCTAGGGGGTTTGTTTTGTATGCGATTCGAAAACCGTGATGTTCACGAATTTTGTTTTCTGTAAAAAGATAGAGGTGCGGATAGTCATGATGTGTGTACGTATGTTAACACTGGACAGAGGAAAGCTTTATACGTGTTTAGCATGGTTTTTGGTGCTAATCACCAGGTTGTGCCAGTTAAGCGCTTCAGTAGATTAAGACGGTTGTAGGCTTTCGTGGTTATGTACTTTAGGTGCGGTGTCCAGGTAAGATGATAGTCTATGTTAGTCTAAAATACTTAACAGTATGAGATGGTCGGATTGGAGTCCTCTGAACATGAAGGCATGATGGTCTGCGTTGAACTCGTGATCTTTGTTTCGGACACAGGAGGCCTATTGCTTAAGTTTTGGCGGCGTTTATTTTCAATTGCCCATTGAGAGCACCAGTTACTGAAAGCGTCAATTGCATTCTGCATGGTTCAGTTGATCTGCTGGATAATTCGGGTGGTTGGTAAAATGCCGTGTCATCGGCATACTGATAAAGGTGAATGTTATGTAGTAAGGTAGGGAAATCTGTGTAGAATAGGATATAAAGTAGAGGAAACAAAGCTGAACCTTGTGGAACACTAGTATGAAAAAAGATGGGAAAGGAATAAGTATCATTGATATTGACGTAAGAAAGTCGGCCAGTGAGAAAATTGTAGATATATCGGAGGTATAGGAGAGGGAGGTGAAGTTGTCGTAATTCATAAAGTAGTCCGTGGTGCCGTACTTAATCAAAAGCTTTTTGTAGGTTGAAGAGCACAAGAGTGGAGGGTTTACAGGTATTGAAGTGATTGGTGATATGATTCGTGAGTCGTAATAGTTTATCCTGGATGCTCTAGCCGGGTCTGAAGACTGCTTGGTGATAGGGAAGAAGGTGATTGTCATGGAGGTGAATGTGTAGTCGTTTAACAACGATGCGTTCGAGGATTTTGCTTTTGGTAGGGGTTAATTGGATGGGATGATATGAGAAGGCGGATTCGGGTGGTTTGTTGTGTTTGAGGAACATCAATGTTTTGGAAGTTTCCCATTCTGCTGGTATAAAACCGGTGCGAAGGATGAAATTATATATAGCTGTTATAAGTAGAAGATGATATAGTCACTCTTTAATATGTCGATATGTTATTCCATCAATTCCTGGGTCTGTATTTTTCTTCTGTGTTGTAGTGGTGATGACTTCTTGTACGGTGATTGGTTCGGTGAGAGGCTGCGTTGCATTTATTTGATGTTCGATGCTAGGCTGCAGTAATTGCGACGCTAGATTCAGTCGATTGGCAGGTTGGTTTCTCTCCGTGTGCATGTATGGTGGCGTGAAGATGTGTAAATACGTTGTAAATGCGTTGGCTTTTTCGTTGTCGGATTGTAGTGGTTGACCGAGTTCCAAAAGTGGATAAATAGTTTTCGTCCGTTAACCAGACAACAAATTAACCTCTTCCAGAATTTTGTTGGGTGATCCGTTAACTTGTTGCAGAATTTGGCCCACTGACGAAGTTTGTAAGCAGCCAGATAGTTGTGAATGGTTCTTTGAAGCTGTCGATGCTGTTATAATGAAATCGCATTCCTGGTACGTGTGTAGTCTCTGTAGTGTTGACGGGACCGTTGAATGAGAGTGAGGTATTGCGGCGGTAGTTTTCGTCGATGAGGTAATGTTCTGGTTACTGGTATAAATTTGCTTGATGCGGCCTAAAGAGTCTTTTTGATGTCTTCTACAGCTTGATGCAATTCTTCTTCGTTGTCGGTGCTTGAGTGTGTTCTAAGCGATCGGTGATGAAATCACGATATTGGTTCCAGTTTGCAAGGTCGAATCGGGTAGTGGTACGGGTTTGAGGTTATGCGGGTTGTTGGGGAAGATTACAGTGTAAGGTTAACTTTACAGGTACATGATCGCTGCCTACGGTATCCAGGATGTTTATGGTTGAGCGGTTGACAAGATTGGATGAAAGAATAACTATATCAGGAGTTGTTTGAGAGATGGGACATGTAGGTTTAGGAAGTTGTTGCAGGATGCCTGTGGTGTGGTTTGTAATGTAGGTGGTGAATCGTGCTCTTTCTCTATCTGAACGACTGTGGATGTTGATGTCTGCCATAACGACATGGGTTCGGAAGTTATCTGAAGTGTACTTAAAGAATTGGTGAGGAATGGGATGGCCTGGTCTGACATAGATTGTGGCTAAGGTAACGTTTACGTTTTTGAAATATATGGTAGAAATGAGATATTCAGGTAGCTGCATTTGATGTATGTGGTGAGGAGATGTAGGATTGAAGGTTTATGTCCAATTACTACGCCTCCATTTGCTCTCAGTGCGGGTATACTGTTTGTTTGATGGATTAAGTTATAATTCGTGATTTTACATCAAGTTCGTTTAGTGAAATGGGTTTCGTTTAAGATAAAAGCTTTTGCCTTTTCTTCAAGCAGAAGTGATTCCAAAAGCAATGGACGTGTAAAGAGTGAATTGATGTTAACAAATACTATCATTATATCCATAACGAAATGTGAGTTGGTGATTGGTGAGTAGTTAGGTAGAGTTGGTAGGTGGTGCTGTGACGGAATGAACAAAAGGACCAGAATAGGTAGCTTGAAATGTGACATGGAATACTTGTTTGGATTCAGTTTGGATTTGTTGAAGGATGTGTGGTCGTTGAGATGGTTGAACATTTTGCAATGTAAGAGTGACAAAGGATAAGAGCTGTTCGACGGTGATGGGATGTTTGTCTTGGATAAAGTCAGGATTTGCTGGTTGTTCAGTGACACGGAGTGGTACTATTAGGACGTGTTTAGTTGGTTCAGGAGGAGGTCGAGTTTTACAACGGTAGCTGTAAGTCGGATGTGGTTCATTGCAGGTAGAGCATTTAGGTGGGAGTTGCATGTTTGAATACTGTCGAGTAGGGTGAGGACCGGAGCAGAAGCCACATTTAGGTTGATTAGGACACTGATGAGTGGGATGAGAATTATAGCTCTGACACTTTTCACGTCGGGTAGGTATAGGTGCGAGATGGTTCTACACGAAGCCTTCTACGATATATATATGCTCCGTGTGTGAGTAGATCGTTGATGGTTTCCTGTGATTGAGTGAGGATACGAACAAGATAGGTGGGGCCTGACTGACATTTGATGCGAATGATTTTGGTAAATTCATACTCTTCTTGTCTGAGTTCATCGACTATTTCTTCGTCTGTCCAGGTAGGGTCAGCATTACAGATAACTTCTGATAAAAAGGGTGGCTTTCGTGGTAGTGGTGAATGTTTAGTTCGTGCAGATGTTAGATTAGTCAGTTTAGCGGATGTTCCAAAACCTTCAAAGCTATAGCTTTCGTATGGTTGTAGCTAGATTAGGATCTGGAGATTTGATGATGATACCATTGAGGGTGGTAATGACTTGTGAAATTGATGGCCTAGGTACGTATTTGAGAAACTGATTAAGATGATGTTTAGGATTCTGAAATTTAGGATCGAAATTGATTAGCAGGAAAGAGTACATTGGTACAGAAGGTCCTGAATTAGTGTTATCAATATGCATAATTTCAGAGCTATCCCTATCACTATCGTTGTCGTGCTGAATATGCTGTTCCTTGTTTGGAGGTGAATCAGGTGCCTTGTTGTCATTGTTACCTACTGAAGTGCGAGCTCGAGCTCGAGATTTAGTGCCTGAGTCCTTTATAGAATGCCTAGATCGATGTACGGTTCGAAAATCGCTAGGTGATGGAGTTTTAATCTGAGCCGCAAGCCCCTGGTGAAAGCCGTCTGCCATATTTTCAAACTGTCCTGGGGCCGAAGCCCGTGTGATGATGAGGGGGGAAAAATATTAAAATTAGAAACAAAATGGCTGATGAGATGATCAGTCTTTGTGCAATGACTGCTGTTTTAAGCTAACTTGCACCCTCCGACCAGGGACTACGGAGTTATAGGACCGCCAGCTGAAGGGAGTTGAACGTGTTAAGTATAGATGGGAATACTATCGAACTATAGTCGTGTCATCTTCAGGTAGGCAGGTGAACTATAACCAAGCACTACGCTAATCCTTGGTTTCAACGTAGCTAGCTGATAACAAAAAATTTCGGCGGACCTCGTTCCTATTCGGAAAGCATGCGTCCGCTCCTACAGAAAGGCTCACACGTCACACCACAACAGAGTACTGTCAGCAGAAGTAGGAGCATGGTAGGACTAGTACCGCTGCTCCTGGGGGTTGTGGTTCCTTGAAGTTGTTGGAGCGACATTTAGATTATTTGCATTTACTGTATATTCTACAATGCAATCCACTAACAAACATAACTAATGTCAACACATTAATAAGACTTTGTACTGCTTCCTGAAGTCGAAATATTGACAGAGATGAAAAAACTATTTCCTTTTTTCTTTTCCCAAAGACAAAGATAGCCCGTTTGTAAATCCATTATGAACGTTCGTTGACCCGGTAGATAGTTCTCCCTGCCGATCAATAGGTGCCACTACTATGCAAATATCGCTCTTAGTTCAAACTATTGTCGCTTATGCGGGCTGGCAATCCTAAACTCCCTAATCCTTGCCTCCGACAATAAACATTGCCGTCATCTCAATTTGGTGATACACGTGCCTTTCGCCCGTTTGCGTATGCAACACTGGGTCCTCGTTAGCACGTTAACCTTCCAAAGTTAAGCTAGGTTCAGTTATGTCTGTCTGTAACGCTACCTCGTTATATAAGCTCAATTACAACTTAATCATCAGCATTACATTTCATTTTACATCCTAATCATCTTTACACTATTCTTTAAAACATGAGAATCATATCGAACAAGCAGCTAAATATTAAATAAACTATTTATAAACTGAAAACATCTTTAAACTTTTCTTTTTATCCTAATGACAACATTTGAGTTCCGCGCTAAGATATATGCCATCTATAGGCCTTCTTGGTATTAGCTCGAAACATGTGAGATTGTTTCACACTGTAACGTCAGACTTACGTCAGTCCAAGGTACGTATAACAGAATAAGTGAGAAGGTATGTTCATCAGGCGATTCCGAAGTTCAGAATCATGTTCTAACGGTTTTTGCGACAGTGACGTCACGGGCGGATAGCACATAGGGAACCTTTCAATAGGCGGAGGGAAAATAATTTATTATTGCCGTTTGAGTACGAATTTTTTGATACAATAAAAACTGTTACAATCTGCAACATATAGGCTATAAAATAAAAAAAAATGCTTCAATAGCTGCAGTAGTTTCAGAGCTGTAGCCTGTTATTTGATTTGATTCATCAATTTTTCATCAGTTTATAATAAAAACGATTTTATAAGAATTTTTTGAATTTGAATTTTTTGACTCAACAAAAACTGTTATAATTTGCAATATATGGACTATAAAATGGAAAATATTTCCCTTCAATAGCTGCAGTAGTTTCAGAGCTGCAGCCTGTTATTTGATTCGAATCGTCAATTTTTCATCAGTTTATAATACAAATTATTTTATAAAAATCTTTTGAATGGAAATTTTTTGATATAAAAATGACCACTTCCTCCACCCAATATCAACATTTTTGCTGTCAATTCTTCAGTTTCTTTGAACATTTTAAAATGATGATGAAGGATGTTTAATAATCGGAAAGGTGGTTAGACCGGAAAAGAGCGAATATATTTCACAAAATGTTAATTTTATTCTATTTCTTCTTTCTTTTGAGCTACTTTGTTATGTTGTTGAAGTTTATACTAATTTTTTTTCTTAAGCTTATGTCAATTACAAAGTCTTATTAGCTGATCTATTAGAATAATACAGGGGCACTGCGCGAACTGATAAACACCACGGACTATGTTGATGGACCACGAAAGTTTTAAATCTTTTCCTTGACTGGTAAAGATATTTTTTTTAATGATGTATTAAGAATTGGCAAAAGTTTATAAGGAATTGACCTTTCTTATCGTCCGAAGGTCCTTTCAGGACTTTAAGGTAAAAAACGCAAGGAAAAATTGATTTTCTTAAATTTATTTTTTCATCCCATTTCCCGAATTTTTCGTGAAGTTTATACCAATGCTTTCTTTTGTTTATGATACTGACAACAAGGTCTCGCTAGTTTCTCTGCTAGTATAACATGTTCACAGTGAATCAAGAGTTAAAACATGGAAATGTAAAATACAAGATTTTTTACATTCTTTTTTCTTTAGTTCACAATGGTTCGTGGTGTCCTCAAATCTTGCAACGTTAATTTAACTTATTTCCCGACGTCACGCAATGATAAAATTTGCACAGCGACGTAAGTCGGGCGACAATACAATATTCTATTGTTACATTCATACAGTTTTATATTTTAAAAGTATATTATAATATTTCTTTTTAATATGGACTTCTTTAGCCTAAAATAAATACTAACCTTCAACGATCTGTCGTTTGACTGGTTGCAGAACGCTTTAGGATTTGGTTCAAGAAACATTAGCTTGAGGGAAACTATACGAACACAGAAATAACTAAAAAATAAAGACATACTTTTCTTATACAATTCGTACTAAAAAGTGAAAAATAATTTTGTTTATGAATGACTAAAAAGAAAAGCATGGGGCGCGCCAATTCAAGAACTTATAAAGTGACTGTATATTAGAGCGCGCGCCATGTTTTCTTTTTAGTCACGCATAAAAAATATGTTTCACTTTTTAATACATATTGTTTTTAAAAAAGTATGTCTTAAAAAGTATTTTTTATTATTTTTTTACTCACATCGCTTTGAGTAAAAAGAAAATCTGAAGTAACTACTGAAAGGATATTTCTGAAGCATCACATTTCATAGAGATGTCTGGTAGGTTTACTGTAATCAAAATAAACTTGTACGTACAAGGAAAACATACGACACTAGGAATTTTGAAAGGAGTGGAAATTTCATTACAAACAAAAATTTATCTTTTATACTGCAATTTTTCCTTATATAGATATACGTGGCAAGGCTACTTAATTTATATACTCTTATTCCTTATTATATCAAACAATTCCCATCCAGACAGCCATAATAAATTATTTAAGGATAAAAAATTCACTACCCAACTCAAATAACAGGCTGTAGCTCTGAAAGTACTGTAGCTATTGAAACCAAATCTGTCTCATATTATAGGCAATATAGCGTAGATTATAACAGTTTTTTCGTTTATCAAAACATTCCTATCCAGAAGGCCACAATAAATTATTTCTCACCACCTCTTAAGAAATTTCCTATGCGCTATCCGCCTGTGACGTAAAGGAGGCGTGGTTTCCGAAGGGACACGAGCGCACTCCGAAGTTCAGATGAACAGCCCCTGCGTCAGTCTTTAAACTACATAAAGGTTGCTTATATGTATAAAAGACGTTTTGCTTTTGACAAACCAATGCTAATTATTATATTTATCTTTAAGAACATAAAAACAATGAAATATAATTTCAAATATAATGAAATAAATCCAAAACAACGGTTTATACGTGGTTTGGCCATTGCAACAGTGTGTGTGTTTTTTGTGTTGTAATTGTAATGTGTTAGTAATAGGATTTCTGTTGTCATTGTTTGTGTCAATATTTAATCAATGTTTATTATTTGTATCCCGTGGATGAATAGTGAAAGCAATAGGCAAATGGTTTACTACCAGTTTAGCTGTCAGCTATTTTACAGTATGCTGCCATTGCATTATTTCGTTTTTCATGTTGTATCTTTTTCTTTTAATGTATGTGGATGTTTTTTATTTATTTCTCTCTCTCTCTTCTTAAGTATAATTATCTGCTATGTGTTATTATGTTATTATATTATCTGCACTCATTAAAATAGCTTGCTATGTGTATTTATGATTCAGTGGAAGAAAAGGTTTACCGACCTTAACCCCGCCATAATAAATAGCGCGAAATAAATAAATAAATGATACTTACTGTTGTAATATATCCTCATCAGTTTCTTTAATTATTGATCACAAAGAGGATCATGACACATGCATTACGTTACGTGTGCAAGTTTAGAAGAAGCGAATCAACTGCCCACAATTCAAAAGTTATGTTCATACGTGGAAGGAGAAATTTGAACAACCATTTGCAACAAAATGTTAATTTAAAACTTCCGGAAAAATTGTAGTGCAAGAGCAACTTCGTAGAATTGCAAGGCAAAATTGCTATACTCGTGAGGCTATAGTTTATATCAAATTACTTTCCATCTTAACAAAAATTTCTATGCAATTTCGTAGAAGTTGCTCTACAACTTTTGTGGCAATTGCTATGCAATTGTTTGACTAATTTTAACGCACACTTATGGCAAATTTGGAATTCAATAAACATGCAAGGGAAGATTGGGAATGTTTTGAGAAAGAGTGGCACTTTGTAGCAAAATGTTGACAAATTACAGTGAAGGAGGATTTTCAATAGATCTGTAATCTCAAATTGCTGCACTCGTGCTGTAATCGTACTATTCTTCGCCATTCTTGCAACTAAATGGTAATACAAATACGGTATTGCAGAAAACTAATTTGCTATCTGGGTATATGTTTCAAGTTCACCATATTTCCAATCATGTAGACTCTTTCCCCTTTCATTGATAAAAATAATCATTAAAATCGGCCCACTGGTTCTTGAGAGATAGAGCATGAAAGAAACCGGTCCCAAAAATTCTGTATGGTGTCTTTCAAGATGACGGAGGGCCAGGTAGAACACTTTCCCTTTATACTACCACATGAGTTATGTAGATTCACCGTACACAGTTTGCTTGCTTGAATCCAGTGTGTAACGATTTCACCTCATTTTGGCGCTTAGCGACTCCACTAATATAACAGGCGAACGAACTTGAAATAGAAGTAAACGACAAGGTGATAGTCTGCCGGAGAATGCAGCCACCCAAACGCTAGAGAGTGGTTGGTTGCATAAGACTCAGGCAAACTTCGCCACTTATAACGAACACTACATAACAAACGTTGCTGTCGTAACCCTAGCGACATTTTATGAATAAGACAGCAACCTAAGCAGGCGCTTTCAAATTGCTCGTTCTTTTCAGTGCACAAAAGCGTAATTAAAGCCAGGCTGTCGGCACATGGTTCGCAGGCCACGGATTTTGAGTTTGTGTCCCCGATCCCATCGGTGGCTTGAGAGCATGTAGGATAAGAACATCCGATTGTGATAAAATCCTTCTAACGCGTCTTAAATAGAAGCAATTTCGGGCGAATGAATACCGAATACCTTGGGCGTAAGCTTATACAGTTAGGAAATAATCAGAGAAGCAGATGAAAGGTATAAAGAGGAGCAGAGGAAACTAAGATAGAAGACGTCATAAGAAAGCAGGCATCCACTGTCCAAACACACCAGAGAAGTAAGAGAGAAATCGAAAACTAAGAGAAAGGTACAACCACAGGTGCAGCAGAAATAACAAACACAATCTTAGGAAGAAGAGAAAATCAAAAGTCTGACGAGCTATCCAAATTGGATAGCAAAATTGAAAATATATAAAAAAATTGCCTTTGTTAAAGATACCAAACTGCTAGCAACCGCATTAAAATACGCTCATGCTCAAAATAATTTCGCATGTCTTTATTTGACAGTTTCTGACAAATAATATTTTTCTACCTGGATTCTGGCGTTTGATTGTTTTACTTGTAAAGAATGTAAAAACGAATATTTCGAGAAATTTTGTCACAAAAATATTAGTTAATAAAGAAACTACAAAAGAAAAATCTAAATATTGAGAAGTTGTCAAAAAGTTTCTAAGTCAAAAAGTTACAAATTTGGCAACTTCACAGGGAATTTCCTTCACAGGAAGGAAATTCATAGGGAAATCTAGAGGAAAAGAATGGATTTTTTTTTCGTTCTATGTAACAGTCCATATCTTTAGAGATAAAGAAATGTTCACTCAAATGAAACTATACGCAAACAACGGTAACAGACATAATGCATGCGCCGTATAATCATGTGACAGAAACCCTTATCTTCCCCGAAATGGAGCGAAAAAAGACAATCTTTGTTAACTTTCGAAGTGAAGACTATCAATCAACGGTGCATCAATGAATGCTTATCAAGATGTCATTCAACAGCGACCTCGTGGAGTAATGGTTAGGCTGTGGACGTGTGAAATGAAG
>JAGDQP010037947.1:854-13444 GCA_022664845.1 Lepisma saccharinum
TAACATGACTGAACTATCGTTGGTTTCCATAGCAGATCCGAGACAACTCGGTAGCCAATCAAGAGAGTCGCGCTACGAATGATGGAAGCATCTGAGCCAATGGGAAGTGAACCATCTCAAGCCCACTGGCTAAAGTTAGTTTATTGTGTACAGTCACGGAAGTAAGTACTGCAGGAGTCTAGCAATTATTTAGTCTATGGACTAGCATTTATTTTTGATTTAACTTATATTTATGGACTAGATAGACACTCTTAGGCTAAGCCTGTCACATACTATTCCTACGACACGTCACGACTTAATCATAACTGCCTGTCTAACCAATAAATATAATTTAAATAAAAGAACTAAATGCTAGTTTTTATTCAACTCCGCAGTACATCCTTCCGAGACTGTACACGTGTACAGCACCAATTTTCTTCTCTCCCTTTTGTCATTAACTTTATTAAATTCTAGGTTTAACTTAACTATACACTATATATTATAAACTACAGAATTAATAAACAATTAAAAAAAAAAAGACAGCGAATATGTTGACAATTATTAAGCAGTTAATAGCGGTTTTCGTTTTGCAAAATTTTACATAGAAATTATCGACATCTTAAAAATAACTATATTCAACTATGTAAAAACGAGTGTCTCATGGGGACACGGTGGCTCATCGATAGAGCGCTCACCTCTGGTGCTTGAGGTCTTCTGTTCGATCCCAGTTCATCTCATGTGGGCTTTGTGTGGACAAACACAGTATGCGTGGGTTTTCTCGGGGTTCTGCCGTTTCCTGCCACTTTTTTTCATTCCACCAATTCATTCCATTATCATCCATACGGCCTGAGCAAAAATTGCCTAAAGACCTTAAAAAATGAAATGAAATAAAACGAGTGTTTTCTTCTGCTTTTATTTTTTATTTTTGGAGGAGGGGAAGGTATTTTACCACCAAGTTGACCTGACTTTAGTTTACATGTAACTTGAGCTACATTCGAATTCTCAAATATTTTTTTCTTCAAGACTGCAACAAGACAATTTTAATTTGACAAAATTTGAAGAAATGGAAATTAATTTTGGAAAATCTAGAAATGTAAGTGAATTTCACAATCCAAGGACAGTAACTTACCTGATGAGTCACTGCGTAAAAGATTATATGTAGCAATACACTCTACGGTGAAAACTGTGGAGGCAAAAGAGAATTAAAATCTTAGTATTAACAAATCCTACATGCGTAAACATTTTTTTAAAGTTATCAATTGTCTGATTCCAGCTTGACAGTAACATAATTGCTTGTCGAGAAATTGTTGATTGCTTGCACTATCCAATATAGGTGGCTATTCATGGATTTATACAGAAAGGAATATAAAGAAGAGAATGTTTTTTACTTAGAAATATTTATAGCAATGTTCCCTCGGTGAACAAAATAAAATGAGTTCTTTGCTCACAACTTTGTTAAATGCATCGCTTTTCAGCACTGGGACAAAAACGTTTTAATAATAATTTTAAAAAAGAGACAATACTAACACACGGAGAACGAATTTATTACAGGAAAATTTGTACGTTGTATATTCATGGGGGACTAAAGTCTTGACACCACATCCGGTTTTTGGCCATAGCAACGGCGGAGGCCAAGTCTAAACAAACAATAAGTTTGATAGCAGAAAGGTAGACAATCAGTTGTGGAAGTAATGGCTGTTATTTCTCGAACTGTTGATTATTTCGGTGACGAGCGGAAATTGATTGAAAGAGTAGAAAATGCTGTGGAGTACAATCCTTTACTCTTGCTTACATATCACCAAGATTTGATGTACATACGAGGGAAATTGTAAGTTAGTACCTATGAATAATAAATGTATTAAGCTGAGGTGAGTACCTAATTTTTATTCCGGCAATGTATGTTGTTTTTTTTTTTTTTTAAAAAAAAAAAAGATACTCTTGTAAGAAATTTTGATTCACGCTATTCCTTGTATATTTTACCTGCAATATCAATTTCGCCGATGTACATAGTAGAAGGATTTCGCTTTAGTACTAGTATGTATCTTCTTGAGTGCATGTCCTTAACTATAACCGAATTAACAACTTCAGTTTTATTTAAGCTTCTTAGATATAATTACCCCTTTTTTTTAAATCAAAAACTCAACAATCAACAATGCTCATAATCGTATCAATGTATTCAAAATTGCGTTCAATGGCATTGTATGAAATTTGTTTACTTACGTAATTGGTTCCTTCCATTTCCTTTTCTACTTAATCCTTTGGAAACAGCGCTTCCGTAGAAGTGAGTTGTTTTCTTCACCTACTATTCAAGGTACGTAATTTTTATATTACTTCTTACTTGAAAAATGTAGTCCCTATGGAACTGAATTATTGATATTTTCCATATCAAAGCTTTGCTTTTATAAACTCTGGATAAAATAATAGCTGAGCAAAGCAAATACATTTTTATTTAAAAACTAAAAACGTGTTAACCATCCAGTAGGCGCGTGCTGACCTGTAACGTAAGTGAGAGCGCAGGTTAATTTTGTAGCCAATTTTCAAAATTGCGCAGTTAAATTTCAAATAAAGGAAATGCCTTGATTTCAATCTAATATTTTCATTTACTGCTATGGCTGACAATATACACGAAAAAGGGGGGATATAAATGATTTATTTGAATTTTAAAAATCAGCACTTTAATATACGTATTTAGTTTTTTTTTTTTTTTCGAAAAAGTATCGAAATTGTAAATTCCAACCTTCTGGTTTTCTTCACTTTGCAAAAAGGCTTAAGAAACAACAAATTTACGTAAGATGTAATCAAATTAAGTGAAACTGAACAGAAATACTGTGCTATGAATTTCACATTTATACTGTATGTTAATTTAAATTATGGGAATATTTGTAATTTTGATTTTGAAATATCTTGATCAAAGGAAAAAAACAAAAAAACTTCAAGATACAAAATTTGATTTCTACGTTTGAAGTTCCTGCTCTTTTCTTCTACTTCTTATTCACAAATAAAATTCACAGGTCTTGTATATGGTCCTTTCACACCCATATATTACATTTTACCCACCACCTTTCAGTTTACTTGTTTCTACCTCTTCCACATTCGTAGTATTTTGTCAATCTGTCTGTCTGAATTTGTGCAGATTGGTTTGGCTCCGAGATCTCCAGAAGATTAAGACCGTCAAGCTCTGTTTTAGTTGTTCGTTCTGCCTGATTCTGCATTAGTAAGTGAATGCTTACCTATATTTACATCCATGCTCAAACATTCACACTTTCCCGATCCTTTCTCCTCCATTCGTAGTTGTATCTCTGCCCATATATTATTTTCGTTTTTGCCTTCTAAGATATTTTCACGTCCAAACACGTTGCTATCTTGTTCATGTTCCTCTGAATCCGTATTGCATGGGGTTACTTCCACGTTATCAAATTATCCATTATTACTACTGTCTATCCATGATTCGTCACTATCTACACTCTCATTTAGCCAATGAGTGATTTGTTCAGCAGTAGGACGACTTCCCTTCGAAAAAAATATATTATTGCACGCCATTGAATTCTAATTAGCTCATTACTATTCTCAAATACACAAAACGTCAGTGTCAAATGCAAAAACAAGCAATGAGAACTTTGTCACTATTTGTCGCGTGGTCTATAGTTGTAGCCCAAACGTAATCTCAAGAGTTTAGCTTACACGTCGCACGCAACTAGTAACTGGTAACATACCGACCTTGCTCGTGTAAGTATTTCAGAAAGGTATTGAAAGTTGCACGCGCATAAATAACATAATAACGAAATTCCGAATGACTGAATGATACTGCGCTACACCTGTAGCCCAGTCCAGGGTTAAATAAAATGTATTTGCTTTGCTCAGCTATTATTTTATCCTGAATTATTGAATATACATTTTTCCCAGTTTCACGTTACGTCGTGTTGATTTTTTGAGATAAACACCAATATTTACAACGTAAAAGTGGAAGAATAAATGAAGTAAGAAGAAATAGTCACAAAGGAACTAGAAAATGTAGAAAGAATTAATAAAAATTAACGAATACGAAAAGGAAAGACCAAAAAAACTCTACTGGAAAGGGATTGATAGCTCATGGTAGACGCGAACAGTGTTGTCAAGTTATGCAACGCCTCCTTGCTGCCGAAAATGTCCGAGCGAACCCGCTGATACGAACCATGTGAACTGTCACATGTCAGTTGTAACCACGGACCATGACGGCCACGCTTCCTGAAAAGCACCCTTCTTCAATGGCGACTGTGACCCGTTGACAGGGTGATAGCTGTTTGTAGCCGACGCTGTCAATCTCTTTTATTTTGCTACAAGTATAGTTCAGATTAAGTTTTAAATTCTTTCTACATACTTCAGTCTTCCACTTTTGCGTTATACATATTGGTGTTTGCATCTTGAAAAAGTAACAGAATATAATGTGGAAACAGGCTAAGGAAGTGTATATTCAGTACCTAGCAGTTCGAGATAGCATACGAAGGCTTAATTTTTCATCAAGTACGTAAAGCCTCTCGCGCAATGATGTCATATAAAAAACCCAACCCTTTTAAAGAAACGGAGAAAATAAACTATTGTTTCTCTCATAGTCCCTTATTTCTTTCTACAACTGTTCTATTGAGCACATGATGTTTGAATATTGTCCACAGGCGTGGTAACGGCTTGAGTTATCTCACGCTCCTTGTGAGAAAATGCCTACTTCTAAAATGTACGTATCATTTGCTCTTATTTTTACGAATTTGCATATTACAGATTGTAACTTTTTGCGCGGGAGTTACTTATTAATGAATCTATATATTACTTGTGACACAGTTTTGAACCATGTTCATCTTTATCTTTAGGAAACGGTTATATATATATAGTATTCAGAATTACTTATTTCCGAAAAGTTACCGATACTTCAAATAAATCCACGTTACTGGCTACTAAATGCACCTTATGTTAAAACTGAGAGCTAGTAATCACAACACAAGAAAAATATAGTTTTACTTATTTATTTCACATCTGAAATACATACGAATAACCCTAGTACATGGGCCTCCAGAATACATGCAACACATATGCAAAGCAAAACGTATATACATCAGATAGAAACATACATTGGCTACACATACAATACACATATGCACATTTGGATATATATACTAAGAGATCAATATGGCTTTTACAGTGCAACAGCAGAACATTTCTTCCATTCACACAAAACATAAAATAGAAGATTATTATGTAACAGTAAACCTATTTAAAAGCTACACTTTGAAAAAATTACAATTAAGATAAAACCATTTCTTCATTAACCTAAGAACGCCTTTACAATCTTACCTTTGTTTATTTCTTGTTTGTAATTAACATATTAAAAATTGACAAATGTAGGGAATAATGAGGATATGTGCCTCATGATTTTGTTAATTGACTGTTTATTAATATATAATTGACGTAATGAACTATGGCCATTGATTGTTTCTTATTGAATTTCTGGCCCTAAATATACTTTTTATTATAGTAACAAAATATACATACAATGGTTTTTTTTTAAAAGTCCAATTTTATAAATTTTTACTAATGGACTCAAACTCTTTATAACAGAAAAATAAAATAAAAAAAAATATCCATGTAATAATAAAAAGAAAAGTTCTTGTCAAATCATATAACTTGTCTGTAAAAATTTTGTTTACTTATTCCATCCCATATCAAGACTTCTTTCATTAGTACAAACAATATCAAACCTTTCTCAACCTGGGCAGAAAAAATAAAAGAACAAGTGGAAGTAACTCTAGTACTGATATATTTATATATACCGTGAGTGTACAAAATATATGTATATATATACAGCAAATTATTTTTCCACGAAAAAATATAGATATACAAGAAGTTATATACTGAATAGTTCGTAACATTCAACCAGACGCTACATTCTCGGTACTTTACATAAATCATTGGGGAACATAGATACTTTACACAAATAGTATTAACTCAGCATTAATATACACAGTATAAAGCTATAGTATTTTACAGTATTGTCTTGTGAAGTCAAAGTCTTTAAAAGTTGACTGAGTCGAAGAAATTATTTCCTCTGACCACTGCATTTTTTCGTTATACATAAATACAAGCAGTCTAATAAAAAAGTTTCCCTTTCTAATTGTACTATGTACTGATGGTAATAAATGCAATTGTGAAGTTACCGCTCGAATTTTACTTCCTGATGCTTCTCTAAAAGTCTTGTAAAAAGTATTTATTATGTAAAAATTCGCACGTTAAATGCTTTTAGCTGTTATTCCAAATACTTGGTACACGATGGAGGTGAGATTTTTTTTTTAAAAGAATTGATCCAGGAACGTCGATAAGGCGATAGAGAACATACTTCCTCCTACCAAATCCAATTAATTACCGATAATTTTTTAAATCACTGGAGCAGAATAACAGCTCCACCATTTCGTGAATAATGTCAGGAACCGTCCGATGTCAATCGAACGCCAACTTGGGGCGCACCACATCACAATATCAATGTAACAAATATTTATTTTCCTTCTGTTATTAATACCTGGTTGCAAGCAGATAAATAAGCCGCTAGTTCTGGCACGATTTGTTTATCTTCCATTTTTTTTTTTTTTCATATTAACTGACTGCTAGTCTGATTCACTATACTCTTTCTAATACAAGACACAGATAGAAGTATGTTAAACAATATTTATATTACGAAAATACTTTCGTATAATATTTATTGTACTTAAAACATGAGATTACCACCAAAATATCTCCATTTTGCAATTCAAATTCATTAAATTTCATCACCCACTTCAAGCATATAAAATTTGGACACTTCTTAAGTTAATTTCATTTACCATGGAAGCTTTGGTGGTAAACACGTAATTAAGTGTGAATTAAAGTTAATTTGAATGTTTTAAATTTTTTATTTCTTCCAAGTTTCAGCAAAGAATACGGGTTATGTTTTATAAATTACCTTAGCGACATTTTTTGGGGGTGGGGTGCTTTAATTAGTGAATAAAGATTTCATTGCTAAGCTGTACTAATTTTTAAAACAGAGACGTTCACATTGTACACCTGAAGAAATTGGCTCCTTTAAGCGAGGACCAATCAAAGCTATTACTCATTCCTGATGAGACCAACTCCCGATAGCCATACTATGTGTATTGTCGGTTTTCCATCTCTCGACGAAAACTGGCTGTACAGTTGCAGAAGATAACGTTCGTGTTCTCTCCAGTATAATGGAAACGGATCCTTTTACATATAATTTTTTACTGTTCCCTACGATATTATCATTATTGTATACAGAATAAAAACTGGTGACCACAAATTTCATTCTATGAACAGGAGTATCCTTTCTCAATGTCTTATCGTCATCCTGCATATGCGGTATACGTTTAAGAAAATACTGCGTTAACCCAATAAACATACATTTAAGCGTACAGTGGAGAAAATAATGAAGTACCATACAGCAACAATTACAACACACATACCACGAGTAGAAATAAACGTATGTTAAGACTGAAGGGAATTTCTTTTAAGTTAAATAAAACTTTGTATATTGTCTCTTCGCATCATATAGGCAAATAAACATACATTCTATGATAAAAATCAAATGGCAAGAAGATTCGGTCACAGCGAATTTTTGTTCCCTATTCTCTTTCGATTGTTTTACTTTGAACTGCGAACACTGAAGCTGGATTAGGATAAAAGCTTTAATAAGTTTTTTTTTTATATCACTTCAAGAAACGCAAAATCACACTGTGAAAACAAATCAAATGTATAATTTATTAGAACTGCTACGTTTCATTAAACTGAACATTTGAAAACAAGATGAAAGTTCTCCAGGAATAGCCATTTTAAACTTCGGGTGACTTTTTTGGGACTCTTATAATTTTGCATGCAGTCTGGTCCTTCATGATCCATAACTTCGATTTCAAAATAAATCATCATTTCGAATGGTTAGTAGTACAGGCGGTGCATATATAAAATTTATAGCCGCACGATGTTAAGGATATCGGACATAAAGGTGAAGGAATTTGTGAAAAGCCGAAACAAAAGTGAAAATTCGTATGAGCGAAATGTCCAATTTCACATACCTGCATTAATACTACTTTTTTTCTTTATTTATTTAAAAAAAAAAGGTGCGGGTAGATCGAGGTTTCTTCTTCCAAATCTGAAATGAGTTTCTATCTATCTACTTTCGTCGAGGGGGCCGTACACGGTCTAAACAAAATGAAAATGAGTTTCCAAAAATTAGATATTCTGTTTCTCAATACAAAACATTTGGCGGAGAAGAATTCTGAAACTAATTTGCTACGTATTTATTCTATTTAGCAACATAGTGGAAAAGTCGATGCACTTTCAATTGAGTTATTCAGTTTGCACATTACACAGTTTATTCAATGTACTTTCACAAACATTACAGAAGACACGGTAAACTGACTAAATTTGACAAGAGAAGTCTGACTCAACTACCTGATAATATTTGGTACATTTAAAAAAAAAAAAAAAAAAAAACCGCACGACTAAAAAAATAATACTCTCTACTACCTTAATGATTTTTATTCTCGAAATTAAGTGAAAAATTCAATACCGATTTTCATTTGAACAAGACTCGCTCGATACATGCCCTCTCATTGACCAGCTGGCTGAATACCACCCGAACAGTACAAAAAAAAACTCTTTAAGATACTAGGAATAAGAAGCAAGGACATGAACACCTTAAAGAGCTAAAAAAAAAAAAAAAAAAAAGGTAATAAGTGAGAATACAGAAGTTTCCTAAATTAGGTTGTTACACAGAAAATTCACATCAAAACAGTCATAGAGCAAATTTACCTCAGAAAGTTAGGGAACACGAAATGTTACACAATAAGACATTGAACAAATACATTTTCCTATATTTTTTTTTTCGAAGGAAGAAGAAACATACAGAACACTGAGCTTCACAGATTACTTATTTAAACACATACACATCTTTTTATTTATCTGCCTAAACATATTTAAAGCTGTCATCATACGATAAAAGCGCAGGTATTTAGTTCTATTTCGATAATCATAAGCTATTAGATTCGAAGTTCTGGCAAAACTCCTGAAATACCACACTGAAGTATAAGTCACGGAAGTCGATGAGTTACACAAACATACAGCAAATGCTCATGCTGGCGCAGACGGGCACAATATTGTACAAACCATATAATACATACAAACAACAATGACGTTTTATTCCTACAACTGTATGTCCAGAGCTAGTGATGCTAGCACCCAATTCACAATTATATTACAGTAATATTTTTTTTGTCGACATAAAACTAGAGATTCTGGAATTGAATATGTACATCTTAGGTAGCTGTGTTATTAAGCAAACAAATCTTTGAACAACTAGATTCAACCTTCATGCACGTACAATTTAGTTACAAAAATACATATTATTTTATATATAAAAAGAAAAAAAATACAGGTAAAATTTGAATCACACACATTTACAAACGTTATGTGTGAGATTCAAGATTTACAAAGTTTTTACCAATTCTCATAACTTCTACATATACGTCATTATCAAAAATGTGTAAAATTTTTTTTTATAAAAATATATTAATAATAATCTGATCTACCTAATTAGCCATTTTAAAATTTTCTTTAACATGAGAACCATACACGCATGCCTATCTGCACATAACAGACCTTTTAAATATATTATTCTGATTTTTTGTACATTAAATCGTATTATCAATCAATACACTTCTATAATATTACAATTTCATATTTACTTAAATCAAAAAATACAACTGGCAATATTTTACCATATGTAGTAGTTTCCAACGTGGGATCTGCGACCCAAATTATATATAGATTATTTTTATATACAAGCGAAAATATTTATGTTCATTGCCAATAGTACAATAGTATAATCATGTTTTCAGATTTTCTTCACTGATTGGTTTATTACAAATGTCTACTTTTTACAGTTATTCTCAAGCGTTTTCTTTAATCAATTATTTTGGTAATTCACATTAATGCCGTGATTATCAATTATACCTTTTGGTAGCGTATAAAATATGTAGGGTCATTTTTAGCTACAATTATTGAGTATTTCTCACCACGTGTGGAGCAGTAGAGTAGGAACCGTGGTGAATTATCATTGGTATCAGGAAGTCACCGATTTTGAAAAGTTTCAGACCTCCTGCCGTACGGTACAGCAGATCTTAAAATGCGAAAAAATACACTTGAAAGCATACATATAATATAGACATGGGAATTCAGAATCGGTACAAAGTATCTTCACTTAAAAAATTAAACTTTGTATACGATTATCTAGATATTGAAACTAAATTCTTAACGGTCTTACCACTAGAAAAGAAACCAAGTTAGAACTAGAAACAAATCGGCATTATGATGGTAGTGTGGATTCTAACCATGCTCCCGCTGGCAATAAAGATTTCCTCTGTTTCCCCTTTCAACTACACTAAATAGATGTTGGAATGGTACTCTGAATTAAATCCACGGTTGTGCCCTTAATTCTTCCGTCTCCAACGGAAGGATTTATTAAAGTTAGAGGAAGAAGCATTATAGTCACTGAAAACCATGAAAATTTCGCATTTCAAAAGATGGTTAATTCTGCACAGGAATAAATTATGGTTTAGCTATGGTTACTGTACGTACCACCTCAAGTAAATTTGTATTAAGTTGCCAGACTTTCCTAATGAGAGTCAATTAACTGGGACTTCGACAGTAATGTGTACGTACTTTGTCTTTTTTCCTACCCAAGTTATTCTCAAGCTTACACTGAGACTCTGTTTTTCTCTCTTTCTATCTCTCTGTTCATACATTCTGGAATTAGTACAAATCGAAGTTCTTGGCATGATGCTTTTATAATCCCCTAGGATTCGCGTTCGCGTTTACATGTACACTGCATGTTTGAAAATGTGTTGTCTCGAATCGGTGTGTGTAATGACAATTTGTTTTCTGGTGTTGTCTCGAATAAAACTTCTTTCCTGTGCTAACCTCCAGTAAAACTTCTTCCAGTGTGAAAAATATATGACACGATTTTGTACAGTAGGGGTAAAAATAATAATAATAAATGACTGAACAGCTGTGTGTAATTTGCAACACCGTGCACACACCGTTGTAAGGAATGTTGAAATTATGAGCAGGTATACAGCTGTATACTTATGTTAGCTTCCAGAAAATATATTTAATTAACAGCGCTGTTTGTTCTTCGGAGACATCGAATGCTTCACAGAGTAGTCTAGTTACTTCGACCTAAACTGAACATTGTTTTATTGGAATAAACTTGTACATCTAAGTCTTCACAAGAATATGGAGATATTTCTTAACTGAAGTGCGCGAAAAATATACTTACACTCGAATAACAGTGAGATTTTTAGCAATGTCCTCCGCATAGATATCGGGCTTTACGTTTAGGAAATTAGATAGGACTGTATCTGAATAAAATTCGGGACAAACTATTGTCGAATACAAAAGTTTGTTTTATAGAATTTCGGATATGGTCGATACATAAGAAGAAGAAGAAAAAAAATGGAAAGGAATATGTGTTTGATAGATTGGAACAAAGCATGATTGAAGTCAATCAAATTTCTCCTTCGAATTTCAGCAGAAATAAAATCTACATAGTTTTTTTTTGGTCAAAACTAATATCAGGAAGCTGTCAAACTAACTGTTTAGTTAGATGTCCAAAAATTGAGAACTACTCGTATTTTCCCCTAAAGACTACAAAGCAGAGAAACAAATGCGTTATCTAATACTAAAAATTGAAGCACTGACCTAATAGTTCACACCTATATGGAATATTTCACTATGTACAACTTTTGCATAGTACTTAAGTGATGGTAAAGACAAAATTCCACTTAGTACACTTAGTACCACTCAATATGCTCATTTACCCATACATGTCCACGCATAACGTACTTAGAATTATGGACTGAATTCTCAGGATTTATCAACAGTTCATTCAATCTGCCTACTTCAATACTGTCAAAATAATAATGTCAAGCCTAATCACTGAAAGCACGGCTTCTTCTCTGGACTATCTGAGGGCAGTAACTATACTACATCACAAAGTCCAACAGTCATTGCAATTCGCATACTACACCTATCTCACACCCAGACCTGGCATCTATTAATTATAATCTGTTTGGACCCGATAAAAAAAAAAAAACGTAGCTGGCTAGACAACAATATGAAACCGCTGACCAAGTCAAGGATGCCGTTTATTTCAAGACTCACGCATCTCGAAACTGAGGTTTCTCCGTGGTGGGATCGACGCCACGATATATCGTTGAACAAATGCCTGGACAAGTATAGAAACTATGTTAAAGAGTAATGTGTGACAAGGTGTAATACGAGTTGTAAGTAGTCCGGTCAGAATAAATTTATTCGCATGACAGATATTTATTTAACAATTCTCCTATATATTAGTTTCAATAATTTCTAACTTAAATTTACTGTGTGTCTATCGGTTTTTTGAAAACTAACATGACAATAAAAACATAAAACCGGCTACACTGAAGTTAATTTTTCAGTCAACCAATAATCACGTATTAATAAAATAATAATAATAATAAAAACTGAACAGATTCCATCTTCGAGGATACTTTCAAAATTTT
>JAGDQP010037948.1:0-16655 GCA_022664845.1 Lepisma saccharinum
AAGTGTATAAGCCTTGTCAGCCTCCTTTCTTAACTAGAGTAGGGAGACAAGGCCTAAACATAGCTATAATTTTGGTCATTTTACCTTGTATGTATTTTGGTATTTGGTTTGGCACATTATTTAATATACACCCATGTTCTGACACAAGGTAATTTGAAATATGACTCAACATGCTGACCTTGTATTGTACCGTAAGACTCAGTATTTTTTGTGACATATATTGAAACTAGAGCGTGGGTAAACATTGAAGAGTAGAGGGAAAGAAGAGGGGATAAGCATGAAATGTGATTGCTCGTAAAACGCATTTTAAAGTCTAATTCTTCCATTTACTCCCATGTATTTAATTTTCCAAAAGCCGCTAGAACTAGGGGAATATTTGCTGTCTTGGATTGAAAACTTCCTAACTGTTAGCTGTCATTGTGTAGTACTTGTTACGAGTGCAATCCCATTTTTTAAATTGACATCCTTCCCCCAGCCCCATTTTCCTGTACACGTCAATTGTTAATTAACTGAGCTGCAGATTTTCCGTTCAATATTGGTGTATTAGCAAATCTCTTTAAATGTCTTCTATCATTTCATTCTCATAATGTCTCTTGTTACCTTGTAATTATCATTTTAACAAAGTATTAACATCCTGTGCATGTCGGTCAGGTAGACCATTACTCTGTAGATGGTACGGTGGAGATTTTCGTAATGTGATACCATAATTATTTTACATCAATTCTGGAAATCCCACGAATCAAATGGCAGGCCACTATCTGTCGTACTTCCTCCGGATATACCATATTTTTTAGTTTGCCTATCGTTTTATGAAATGCTGTACCATTTACTATATTTCCTTGCAACCAGATAGCGAAACGATCCAGGATTAATAGAAACTTTTTCCTGCAAATTCAAAAAAATCCGGATGTATTCGCTGGAACGGATTGTTACTTCTACCCCGGGATAAATAATGAACTTAAGGTTTCGACGTTTGATATTCCGAACAATTACTACAGATACGTACGTAAGTTTCTGCTTCATGATCAATGTCAGGCCACCAGTACCAACTTTTCAATGTTGTTTTAAAACTAAATAAAGGTTATGGACAGAATCTAATATTTCATTCCGGAATATCGGTGGAATAATTAATTTGATTCCATTAAATAAACAATTACGTTCTATGGTTCATGGAGCTCGTCTACTAAAGCATAGTTGATATGTCTTATTTCGTAACTGACCTGGTAGTAGTGTTTTAGACCACCCATCTCTAGTCCATAACATCACATTCGGTAAATCCTGATCCTGTTTTATTGCATTCGGAATCGATCTTATCACCAGAGATTTTGTATTTATATTTAAAACGTAATCTTGACAATGTTGTACAGAGAAAGCAAACGAGATAAAGAGTCTGGTACCGGTTTTAAATAAACTATCTTATAGTTATACGCTGATAAAATAATGCCCATCTAACTTAACGTGGGTGTATCACAGATTGTGTTGCCTTATCCTCACCAAAAATTAATTTCATTGGTATAGAATCCGTAATGACTGTAAGGAACTTTTCATATAAATATTTATGATACTTTTTGACTCCAAAAATTAATACTAATGTTTCTTTATCAAATTGAGCATAGTATATTTCAGAAACTAAAAGAGAAGCAAATGCACAAGCAACCATTTTAAGTTTACCTGTGCAATCCTTATTGCACAGTTCTACATTAACATCGTAGGGACTGGCGTCTGTGATAAGGTACACTTCTTCTTTAGGATTGAATACATAATTTCGGTTGCATGGCATAATGGATTCTTTTAGTGTGTCGAATTGTTTCTGATAATCTTCAGTCCATTCCCATTTTGATTTTTTTTTTCTTTCAGTAGATTATGTAACAGATATGCGTGCGTCGCCATATTCGGTACGATTTTCTGGAAGGAATTCGCCATTCCAAGGAATGAACGTGACTTCATTATATTATCAGGATGATGGCATTGATTGCAATATTGTTCTTTTATGTTTTGTTTACGGAACTTGCCTAGTATACTGCACAAATTCTCCGAAAACAATATTGTACTTCCACAACCAACTATAATTACACGGTCTATAAAAGCATCTGAGAAATTGAATCCTGCTAAAGTGTAATTCATAAATTGGTAGAAGATAAATGGGGTAAGTGTAAAAGACCGAAAGGTAGCCTCATCATTTGGTATAATCCGCATGGCGTATTAATTGTGAGTAATTTCTTACATTCATCATCGAAAAAAAAAGTTGCTGGTAAGCTTAATTCAAATCCAACACCACATATGTGTCTGCACCTTGTAAGTTATGCAAACTGTCTTCCAGTGCTGGAAGTGTATAATACATTTCCTCTAAATATTTAAACCATGATTTTATAGTCTGCACATATTCCAATTTCTCCAGACTTCTTAGGAACTATAAAAATAGGTGTAATTCTTTCTGAATATGCAAATGGCTTAAATATTTGTTGTTCCTGTAATACTCCCAATGATGACTTTATCTTCTATTACGTATGGTGTACTTTGCCTTTACACAGGGTTTATTAGAATACTGTATACTAAGTTGAGGTGCAACATATGGTGTGTATTGATGTTTATAAGAGCAAAAGGAAAAAAACTTAATTAGGTGTGTAATGAGTATGAAACCGGAAGTGTTACAAATGAGAATTTAGAAACAATTAGAACTAACAAAGTATGAACACACTACCAAACTTACTATCTTGTACCAATAATTTACAACACCTATATACATTAGAAAAGAAAAAAACAAATAAACCGGTTTACAAAACTTGTTTTGTGTTGATTAGAAAGTCTAAATGACCATGATGTAGAAGCAATATTTGGTAAAATAATTTGTTATGTGGATAACCAAACAGCAAACAAACGAATATTCGAGAATAAGACTCACACGCAAGTTGAGATTTCTGTGAGTCAAATTGTTATGTAAACCTCAAATGTACAAATGATTTTCTGAAAATAGGTGAGGCATTTTGAGCTAACCTAACTTTATAATTACGTATTAGCTGCTGCGTATTATTATTAAGTACATCAACATGATGTAATTTTAATATTTCTTCGAAAATATGAGACTTCTGATTAATTTCTGTTATCGGATTTGGAATATTTGATTCCCTTGGTTCCGAAAATACTTGTCTCCACTCAGGCCAGAAGTTGATTCTAGTACTTCCTAATATTATATGTTTTACAAGATCATTTAATACAGAAAGGTACTGTGGCTTGCTTTTCAGCTGATCTACATGGAAGTTCTATAATTCATATTACGTGTAGTTGTTTTTCATTTGTCGTACATAGTTCATTAGATGTTGCCGTTAATGTTCTGCCAAAATCATATTGTGAAAGAACATTTGCATATGAACCATAATCGTTGTCTACCAATATATCATAAGTGTTTATCGTGATTCTCCTCATTCAGGGTGATGCATCAATTTGAAAGATATTCCCTAATGCTGCATCTAAACGCTTTTTTCTCAGGTTGTAATATCTTGTGGATTCTGTAAGAACTTTCTGTAAATTCTTTCCCTAAGCTTGTCATCTTGTTCTGAGCTATATATATATAAAATCTGCACAAATTTGTAATTTTCGAAAAACGCAACGCAGTAATGACTAAACCAATAAGTCACTGCAATCCTCAAGTTGTTTAACATATAATTTCACACAAAGAATGTCGTCATTGTGCGTAACTCTGGCAAAATATGTTGAATTGACACTCACCTCCACTTTCAATGTTTACATTTATAAAAAAATAATTACACTTCATTAACAACTTACAGGTCTACTTAGAAAACTTAATCCCGTCCATCCTAGGATATTCATAGATCATTATAAATCAAATTAATACCACCTGCAGCACTAAAAAACACTTAATTTTCAATTTTTGTCGGAGCTCGTTGAAGTATGTCGTAGGTGGAAATGTATTTGTGAAGTCTTCTTGATTCAATCTTTTTAGTTTGATTCAGTTGGCCCACTTGTCAAGTGAAAATTTCTCTCTGGGATATGTTTGATCACATTCACAGATTTCGTATACTTCTGAAAAGACAAGCTGGTCAGAAATCTAAACTTTTAAAATCAGTTCATGAGTTTTCAACTGTTTCTAAAATGTCAGATAGATAACAGATTTTAAAAAGCTTAACATTAGATTTGATTTTTATTGCGTTCCCCGCGACCATATATAAATGCTAATAGGCACAGTAGTATGGAACATGTCAACTATACAGATTATAACATTAAACCTTGAACAGAAAGCAGTATGAGATACAATAATACATACGATAATACAACAAATGAATACTACAATACGATATGATAACGAATTTACTACAAAATTGAACAGAAGCAATAAAAATGAACAAGACAAAAGTTATAGTAAAATTACAACGAACAATAAACACAAAACGATAGAAATGAATAACCCAATACTATATGATACCGAAATTACAATAAAAAAAACACTGAACATAAAACAGTAAAACTAAATGAGACAACAATATATGATAGTGAAATTATAACTAACATATTATTATTATTATTATCATTATAGATAATACTTATGTCAATCATGATTGAATACAATGGTAGGTAAAACACAATGCGTTTTGCCTACAATTACATAGTAACACATACAAAACAGAACTAAATATATTACGTGATCCGATATATACATTATATGTACAAAATAGTCAGCACTGTCAGTGTGGATCTTCCAAGAACTCATCTATATTGTAGCATGTGTTCCTGGTTAAAAGTTGTTTTAGCAATTGTTTGAATATGGAAGGGTTGGGTGAATTCTTTATGAAATTGGGAAGTTTGTTGTAAAGGTTAATACCGATGTAGATAGATAAATGAACTGGCATACTTAGATGTACTGTGGTATGGAATACCTAGATCTGATTTATGTCTCGTATGGTAACCATGTTTTTTCATCATTTTGTTTTGATTCTATCTTTATTACTGTGTATTAGACACAGCACTTTATAAATATATACGCATGGTAAAGTCATTATGTTCAGCTGTTTAAATAGTCCCCTGCATGAAGTGCGTTTGGATTTTCCAGTGATTACTCTAACGGTGTGCTTTTGTTGTATAAATATTTTACGTAGGTTCTTCATCTTGGCCCCCCAAAATGCTATTCCATACATTATAAGAGAGTCAAAAAGTACATGGTAGACAGAGACTAAACTGGGTCTGTCGAGAATGGGAGTTAAGATTCGTATCTGGAAGATAACGGAAGAAAGTCTATTAGCCAGTTTACCTGCATGTTCGTCCCATTTCAATTCTTTGTCTACGATAATGCCAAGAAATTTTGTCGAAGTAGAAAATTCGATTTCGGTGTTCATTATGTTGATTATCATATTTAATTGGTGCGGGTGAAAGTGAGTACAATTAGTTTTTTTTTCTGAATTTAAATTAAGTTTATTAATATTGAACAAATCTGTAAGTTGAGATAATGTAATATAATGTTCTGTTGTACCAATAATACATTGGTATCATCAGCATATAGAGTTGCTTTACCCTTTGTTAAATTTTTAGGTAGATCGTTAATGTAGGTTAAAAATAATAAAGGACCTAGAACTGATCCTTGTGGAACTCCTGTGGTTTGTACCATAGGGAAACAGTTTACTTTATTCACTACTCCGGTGTTTTGATTGGTGTGACTGATTTCCACTACAGGAATTATATTAGACAAGTATGTTTTAAGCCATATAAGAGGTATGCTTCTCATGCCGTAATGATCCAGTGTATTTATTTGAATGCCATGATATACACTGTCGAAAACTTTACTAAGGTCACAGAATATTCTAATGGAATATTGTTTATTATCAAAACCATTTAATACTTCTTGTATAAAATTATAGAGGGAACTTGTTGTGAATCTACCTTTAATAAATCCATGTTGTGAATTGGAAAGTATGTTGTTATTTTCTAGGTGACTTTTTAATCTAATATACATGACAGATTCAAGTATTTTTTTGAAAACACAGAGGGCAGTGCAATAGATCTGTAGTTGTATATATCCTTTTTTTGAACAGTGGTTTTAAAATAGTTCTCTAGAGACAGTTAGGGAATTTACCTTGGTTAAATGTTAGATTTATTAAGTCTACGATTGGTCACGCAATTACATGAGCACAACGTTTTACTACGACTGTTGGAATTTCATCGTAGCCACAAGACTTCTTGTTTTTTTTAACTTTTTTATGACTCCAAGAATTTTTTATTAGGTGTTGTGGGTGTAAGAAATAAAGAATTTCAGACAAATGTTGCTTTTATGGGATACGAAACGTGGTTTGTTGAAGCCGTAGAATGCGTAGTACCAATGTTACGGAACCAAATGTTAAATTCTTCAGCGAATTTTGAAGGATTATTAACTTGTTCTTTTGTTTTTGGTGACGTTTACTCTACATTGTTGAATACCTACCTTTCTGCTATTTTGAGTTTCATTGTTAACTATTTGCCATGTTGTTCTGTTTTTGTTTTCTGTCTGCGATTAAATTTCGATCGTACATTTTTTTTTTTTTTTTTTCTGTCTTAAGGACGATTTTATATATTTTCTCCCGAAACTGTTGACCATAGTTGTTGATACTTTTTTGATGTAACACATTTAACGTACAACTTGAGACCTTTATACCGCTTGTTATCCATGGCTTCTTATTATTCTGTGATATCTTTTTCTCAGTCACAGGAAAGCAAGTTTCAAATAGCATCTTAATTTTATCAATGAATATATTAAATACATCATCAATATTATGAGCTTCATTTCCTTCAAGATCCCACTTCTCCTGTTGTAATAAACCTATGAAATGCCTAATATTATTTTCTTCGAATTTGCGGTAGGCAAGTTAAACTGATGATATGTTTACTTTTACATAAAAACTAGTCAATACAAGATTTTGGCCAAGGTATTTGTTGATACCTAAATCTATTACGCAAGAAGTAAAAATTTTTATGTGGGAGCTTAGTCATTATATTGTCAATTACTGTCTTAGAAGTTTTGGTTATTTATGTGTGTGGGATCAAAGATAGTTGGGAAAAATGTTGCAAGATTTTAGCAATGTTAACAAGTTTCTTGTATTTTGTGAATACCAGATTAAGTCAATATGAAAATCGCCAAATATTATGAGTGAGGTATATCTTCTATGTAATTTGAGATGGAGTTTATCTAAGTTGTGAAAATATGTGCTGATAATTGAGTCTGGTGTTCTATACATTACTACGATGGCTATTTAGGTATTGTTGCTTTTAATCTCGATCGCAGAATATTCTAAAAAATAGGGTCTACTTAAGCAAGAAACTTTTTTAACGTTTAGTAGCTTCTAATAGTGTTTCTATACGCTGACCCTACAGAAGTTGAATTAACGCAAATAAAATTTCTTTGCTACACAATCTCTTACATTAGAGCTTATTTATAACTTTCACAGAGGTTTAAGATATTGACAGTTTATTTTAGAGTTACTTGCAACCATGTTTCTGCTCACAATAATTGGTTCAACTACGCTATTAGTTGCCTTCAACCATGAAACTCTTCTTACAAACAATACTTCGTATCCAAAAACAGGATAAGGAAAGCAAAATGCTGCCCTGTTCTAACCTAACCTACTGCATAACAAGCTGTACTATATAAAATACATACGATACGAAAGCTTTTTTTCATTTATTTCCGGATAGACCTTGAGGTGCGGTGGGAAGCGTATCTATTTAAAATACGCTGTAGAAGCATCTTTTCCGTAAAGGAGATCATGATAATTTAAACTGTTTAAAATTCATCCATCGGTTCAATTAACATATTATCTACACTGAGCACTGAAGCTTACACTTGCTTTGTCAATGTTGTACGTGTAGAAAGAAATCAAAAGAAAATGTAATTAGTAAACACTATACGTCACCATGATCTACGTTTAAAATATTGAAATACCTACCTGAATACGTTGTAAAAAAAAGAAGAAAAAAAAAAGCAAGTTGAACCATATTTCACATGATCCAATCGAGTTTTCTCATATGATTAACTCCCAATGGGTAAAACCTACATACTTAAAAGTGAGAGGGCAATTGCCCCCGGCCTCGTAATCACCATACTTACGCTAATTGACAGTTTATTAACCTGATGACCCTTGTTTATCTCTTTCATATAATAGGATAACTACGAAAGAAAACTATGTCTTGTAAAAAGAAATCGGAATATTTTCATGGAAACGAAGTGAAACCAATATCACTAATGATATTATAAGTCACTAAATTCTAATGGTCTTTTGATAGGAATTACTAGTCACATTTTGCAAACATCACTATTAACATCTAGAAATTGCTGTTGAGTTAAACTAGGTCTGGCTGATAGGGTTGACAGTTGACCCGTATTACACGAGATTTCCCATATTTTAAGGTGAGAAATGCTGTCCCATTTTGACAGTATATGAAACGCCTTTGATCCCTATTTAAACATTTTACTTGTGTCGTGATTACAAGTAGCGTAGTTAGGAATTTCTCAAGGGAGGGGGATATGTATTCGAAATTGAAAGTCATTTCCTGAGAGTTATATAACAACATTTGATTGTTCAGCCATAATTTTAATACAAATTTAGCCATGTTTCAAACTTTACGGTAGATTTTCTCAATAAAGAAAGTCTCTTGACTATTTTTGTTAACACATTCACTTTGATGATATCTCTCCGTTCTAGAACTGCCAGTCCATTCTGTCGCGTTCAATAAGCTACATTATTCGCTTCAAAGCATGAAATATAATCTATGCTGTAGATGTGGATATGGATTTAAAAATTCTGAAGCAGTTTAAAAATATTTGTAAATCTTTTGCTGTTACATTTCTGCCATGTTCTTATAGTGAAGTTTGAATGTAATATTCCACTGTTATTAGTTTCACATTTAAAAGTTGCAATTCAAAGTAAGAGCTTGTGAAATACCTCGATAGATTAGTTCTTTCAAATCATAAACTGAGTGACGCGTCTTGTGATATTTAATCATTTCCTTACGCGATAGGTAGTACGCACTAACCGTAATCCCACAAAAAGGATAAATAATAAGGATTAATGTTCCAACTGCCCCTAAACAATTCTATATCCACTGAATATCTGTGGATTTAAGATAAATACTTGGACATTGAGTTGCACATAAGTTGCAGCAGGACGTTTTGACGTCATGTCTTGAACGTTTTCAAAAGTTTTCAACAAACTGCTAGCACTATAATATCCTTCCGGTTATTCTGCCGGTAATACTTTACGGTTGCAAAAGTTGAGTACGACCATAGCAGATGAACATAAATTACGAATGTTTGAAAATAAGGTTTTAAGAAAGATATACGGGCTGAAACGGGACGAGATAACCGGAGAATGGAGGAGACTGCATAATTAAGAACTTCACGGACTGTACGACTCCCCGAATGTTGTAAGAATAATACAATCACAACAACTAAGGTGGACAGGCCATGTAGCTCGGATGCGAGAAAAACAAAGATTATATTCCATCTTGGTTGGAAAGCCGGAGGGGAAAAGACCGTTGGGAAGACAGAGACGACGTTAGGAGGACAACATTAGAAGGGATCTTCGAGAAGTAGGTGTTTGTGAGGAAAACTGGATTGATCTTGCCCAAGATAGATTCCGATGGCGAACGTTTGTTACTACGGCGATGAACTTCCGAGTTCCGTAAGCCATACAGTAAGTAAGTAAGTAATAATATCCTTCACCAAATAAGAACTCGTCATTAACACCTAATGCATCCGATTTGTTGAAATTGCTTTCGCAATATCCCGGGCCTTTCTTCTTCACAACTTCCCGGCCAACACCATGTTAAGATAAGAACACCAGATATTTAACGAGTCAATTGAATAAAAGAACTTATACACTCATTACTGACGTATCTAACAAAAGAGCATTTTTCTATATTTTCGATATTGAAAGAATCATCCGTTTACACAGGAATACATTCAGTTGCATTTAGTCAGGAAACTATGTTAATTGAAACTTGATTGCAGAATTCAATAATTTGATTTTTGTGGTTAGACTCTTTTCCCCCTTATGTTTTAAAAGATCATATTAACAGTAGATTTCACCTACCTTCCGTAACAACTCAACGAATCGTTATCTACCGAGTTCAATGAATCTTAAAGCTCTTAACAAATCGCTAAATCATGCCAAGGTTGATGAAAACCCACCCTAGCATTGCATTGCATTGCTATGTATCGTAGGATAACAGGAAACTTTTCCACGTTTACGTAATTTTCATTTTTTATTCATATCTAATCTAATTAGGACATTGTCTCAAGGTTATTTCTTCTTTGTGTACAAAGTAACTATTTCAAAATAGGTTCCAATGTTTTATATATGAACTTTTTTCTGTTCTACTCTCGTTAAGGCTATCAGAAAAGGCATTCAGCCTACTATATTTTACAATACTATCAGGAAATAATCTGTTTTCACCACGCTGCCGATGTATTTCTTATAAAAGCATGGTTTCTAAGTGTTTGGTTTGCATTTTCAATTGTCGATTTTGTTTTTATTGTTTGTCCTAGGGGTTGGTTGTTTGCTACATTTCCTTGCTATTGTAACTACAATTCACAGTACATAGTATTTTCGTTTATCCATTTGTGAATGAACTAATCAAATATATATACTTCCAGACATAAATTTATTATTTTTCTTGCGAAAATAGTATTTTTCCAATCCATAAATATTAAGTCAAGGGCGGGGGGGGGGGGGGATATATCCTCCATACCCCCTCTCTTACCTACCTCACTGAATTTGACTGTTAGAGGTAAGAGAAGCACAGCAAGGAACAGAACTCATGAAAAGTCTATTTTCTTTCTCCCACCCTCTACGGTGGACGAAAACAGCTATGTTGGCAAATTCACTTTCGGCCTAAAAGTTGGTTCTTTTTCTAACAAGTCCATTCCCCGGAACATGAGAAAGAAAAACGATATTTCTTTTATTAGTTTCCAAGAAGTATATTTTATTCCAACCCAAATTAGACAAGATTTTAGAGCTAAAATGTCTTTATCAAAAAGCGGAAGATACAATTCAATTTCATAAAAAAAAAAAATATCGGACGTAGGAAACTTGATCTGGTAATGGTAGCAGACTAGATCTGATCGCGAAGAAGGGGGAAGGAGATGCAGTGCGGTAGAGTACTGCAATTCTGAATAAGGCGGATGTGGACAATAGTATTTTCTTAATCAGTGGCGTGTACAAGAACAAATGGTACTCTTCTTTACTATAGAATCTTCAAATGTTTTTAATGTTAAGTTTGAGCCATTATTATTTCTTTTCACATGGAAGATCCTAGAATTAGCGAAGCTAGTGAAACGTTCACAATCCGTAATAGTATTTAATTTTTTAAAAAATCTTATGTAAAATTCATGAACCTGGGAAGAAAATTAAGTATCTTGTCCACGCCCATATCTAGTTTTACCTTCCCATATTCATTGTGCTTTATAATTTTCCTCGTACATCAGATTCCTTCCGTGCAAATATCATGTCACCTTCATAATAGATTCCCATGATCACATAATAGAAAATAATTTTATGTCATTTTTTTTTTCAAACTTTTTGCGACTTTTTTTTTTCATATTTGAAAGGTCATATTTAGGGATTTTTTAGGTTATCAAGTTCCGAGCCCTACCTTATATATGACAGTAATATTATTACAGTCTTCAATATTTCTGGCTCTTATTAAATCAATTTTTATGAATTGTCCGTAATCGTTGTGGCGGTAATGTAAATTAAATTAATAAGGTATGTTATGTTTGTGATCACCGCGTTTCTAAAATTGTTTCCTTTCCTTCGCAAGTGGAATGTTGGTAGTCTCAGTAAGTGTCGTTGGACTCGTTATTTTAGCTTCTATGACTCAAGCAGCCTTAGCACTTAAAGCAAAGCATTCGTTGTTACGTCACTGGAAAGTATTTGCGTCCCGCTTATTGCAAGGTAGTGTTTGATTGGTGTGACCCAACACGTTATTGGAGAAACAATGATTTTTAGTGTTAAGGTAAGGAAAGTTTATGTATACTTTTTTAAGTTCATTGGCTTTGCTGTTTAATAATGTTTTAACAAAGGTTGTACAGTCAGCTTCACCAGAAATGTTTGATTGTCTTTCGAACTAATCATCTTTTCAAGACACTTATTTTCTCTAGTACAATCGAGTTTCTCAATCAAGGACAACGAATGAGCATAATTAGTTGTCCGCAAATGAAAGCTGTCCGTGATAGGGAAGTTGCACTTAAATTCTGCACGAAAATTCTAGTCTTCTTTATAGCCTGAAACAATTGCAGCCAGCTTCTCTTCATTGTGTTCCTTCATTGAACATCAGTTTACTTTCTACACACGGAATTATAACTTACGTTGTTCGTAGCACATACTTTTCTCGTTAACCATTTGAAGATTTAAAGATTGACTATCCTTGCTTTTGCAGCTTCTCTAGCTTTATATTGTTCTACAGGAGCGGGTATTGAACTACCCGATTTGCCCGACCGTTGGTGCGGGGTGAATAAATTATGTTGGCAACATTCATCGGGACTGTAACCAACACTCACTTCCCCGTGGCGGACTACGCTCCTAACCTGGGAAGTTTTCGGGGCTGTGCCCTCTTTATCGTAACCAGATGTGCCCCCATAGTGCAGACTGTTCCCATACTCCCCGGGGTTTGCACTCCCATAGCTGATTTGCCCGGCCGTTAGTGCGGGCGTTTTGGGGTGGCCATTTTAGATTAAGATGGTGACTTTTTTTAACGTTTTCTTATAGTATTGTGACCTACTCGTAATGGTACACCAGCATACCAAATTTTATTCCTCTAGCTCGAACGGTGTGAAAAATGGGTTTTGGGTGGCCATTTTGAATCCAAGATCGCACCTGATATGATAACTTTCCACACGGGTATAATATCTGATCATGTGCGAAAAATCATTCCAATCAGTCAAGCCGTTTAGGCGTGATGGTAATACAAACACAGTCACTGTCATTTTTATATAAGCACTAATTTCTAAATACACTGAGGTAAAAAAAAATTCAATTCAATTCTCATACAAAACCATTATTTGGACGTTTGTATAGCCGATATGGTTTATCGTTGCGCTATTTTGAAGTATTCAACGTACTTTTTACTAAGAAAGAGACAAAATTTCCACACAATTTGCTCACAGTGAGAAGGAAACTTCTATCGCTTCAATTTTGATCATAAAATTAACCAAATTTAAATTTGGTGCACAGAACGCAGGTTTAATCTTGTAATTTTTCTGGTCTTCCTGCATCATCACTGACATTTTCACTCAATTTTCAAACCGTGTGTTCCCACTTCTCGTTTGATTGACGGCCTACAATGTCTGAAGCATGTTTCTAATAATTGCATCACTATTTTCTTGGATAATGCGCTGCCATTCTTCGCAGAAAACTTCCTGACTCTTGCAGGGTCTCTGGAGAATGACAACGGACATTTCTTCATAAAATATCCTGGGTATATTTATTTGCGTTGATATAAGAACTATCTGCTGGCTATTGTATAACTTGGATCCCTAGTTCATTGAGGGATTCCCTATGCACCACATAATGACGCGCATTGTCACCACCAAGAAATGGTGAAAGGAACAACTTGTTCTCCAAGAATGCCTTGTATGTACTGATTAGGAGTAAGACTCCCACCCTCCACAAAGACAAGGTCCATTCCGGCAGTCAAACAGATCTCTCCTTAAACAGTAACTGAACCTACAGAGAATGCTATCCGTGATGAAAATATGCATGCAGAATAGATTTCACCAGTCCTCCTCCACTCACTTTCTAGTCCATCTGGAGATTGGAGCCAAAATCGGGACTTATCTGAGAGAGAACTATTCCGCACTATTAGTTGCTCCAATCCCGATGACCTCTCTGAGCCTGCCAATAGTGCAAATCCAGTTGTGAGCAAGAAGGAGATCATCTGGAGATCCGTCCGTCGTCATGGAACCAACCTTCTTACAATACAATCTCTCACTTGTTGCAACCGATTTCTGGTTTTGAACGCAGTGGTGTGGCGGTTATGCATAACTTGAAGGAGCAAGAAATGGTCATCTGCTGCAGAAATTGATCTCCTCAGGCCTTCAAGAATACGAAATCAGTTGCCGGTAGGGAACCTCTGCACGGTGAGCGAAATCGAAGTCGGCGCAATATGCAATTTTTGAACTTCGTCACGGGCATTTCGCCCATCCTTTACTAAAGCGACCTTCTCGGGGGTTTTACGGTATCTTAACTCTCTTCACAGCAGCCTAAATCTGAAGAAAAGAATTGTCTCAAGCTACGTATCATATCACAGAATTCGAACATATATAGAAACACGAATCTCGGCATGAGAGCAATTATTGGTTCAGGTTAGGGTTGCCAATTTCATTGCAGAGAAGAAAAGCACGGCGAGGACAAAGAGAGAGACAAGGTGTCATAAATCGCTCACATGGAAACATGTCCTTCTCATAACATGAATAGCATTTGGGTACCTTAAACAGGTCCACAGTAGCATACAAGTAGTGTTAAAATGGACATTATTTTTTTTTTCACCTCAGTGTAGTTCAAAAATATAGTTGAATATAGTACGTGAGGAACGAAGTATTAACTGAAATTTCAGAGTCACTAATAGTGAGAATTTACAGGCAATCAAATCACTAATTTTTATTCTTACATAATTTAAAGAACTAACAGATATATGACAGTATGTACAGGATTATATTATTACATGAGTGTTTCACACCTTCATTTCTATGTGAAACCTAGAAAAAGAAAAAACTCTCATTTCTGAATAGAACTGAATGCAAAATTCAATTGGCTTTTAACTTCGTTTCATTTTTAAAACTGATTTAATTATGAAATCTACTCTAACCAGATACTATCAAAGAAAATATGCCCATGTCTCCAATGTGTTAATCAGAAAGTTAAACTACTGTTCTTAAATGGAATTTGTTCTTGAAGTTAAACTAAAGCAATTCCATTGTGCGAAGGGAGGGAAAGAAATCTCGCCAAGAGTTTTAGCATCTATTTGATATCCGTACAAAGAATGAGCCGTTTGACGATGGTATTTAAAGGCACTTTGCCTTCGAGGTAGAATGTATTGAAAGGACCGTGTAAGAAAACCGCATTAAACTTTCTTTTTTATATTGGTACAGACAAATGTTAGTTGAAAGCCTCACAACCTCGTCAAGGTCTTTGCCATCTGTGAGGGCCTCTATTGTTTTTTAAGTTGGTAGAGGAACGCAAGATCATTTGTACCATACAATCTTGCGCCGGAGAACCAACTCACACAGCATTTGGTCGACTGTGTGCACGCGGCTTGTGTTCACGATTGTATTTCTCTCGTTTCCTTCTCTCAATCTCTCTCTTTTAGAAGTTAACAAATGCTTCACTAAACCTGACTTGGCAAACCCCTTGCTATTTCTGGTGCCATCATAGCGAGACGCTTGCCGGGTACTCTTTAGCAAATCATTTGTTAACTTCTGCGATACCGCGAAAACTGTGTCCCGTCGCGATTACCGACAAATGGTTTTCCAAAAACTGACTTGGCAAATACCTTACTATTTCTGATGCCATGATAGTGAAATCCTTGCCGGGTACTCTTCAGCAAGCCATTTGTTTACTTGTGTCGGACGCATGAGAATGTATGTGTGCGTGTGAATTTAAATATTTTTAAAACATGTAGTCATAGATTCAGTGATAATAATAAGGCATTGTTAATAAAATATAGCTATTGTTGTACTTGGTTAGTACATCGAAACTTGACGATTGTTAGCGCTTCTAATTATACAGTACAGGAATGCAGTTTCTTTGAACTGAAAAGTTTTTATTTTTATAACGTCAGTATGTTGAATGCCGAAAATCGGAGGTGCAAATAATTGTAAATAGGCTTTGATAAAAATTGTCATCGGCCTGATCCAAAGTTGCCTAAAGGTCTTACATAATATTAAAAATATTCATTTGATACTTGTTCCCTATAGTTATCTTTTGTGTGTGTCTGTTTTCTGTTTCCCGAAGATACCTGTACTCAAACTGATGCAAAATATTGATACCTCTTAAATCAATTGATTGTCAAGATAACTTTGTAAGTATTCCCAGAATGTTAATTCAATGTAGAAAATAATATATACGGCAAGAAAATATTTTCAAAATAATAGAAGAAATACTTCATATGTTCATTATGTATTTTTTAAAAAGAAACGAAACTATATTCTCAATTATGTTGGCAATACATACATCAATAGCATTCGCTCACATAGTAAAATGTCCCAGGAATATCTGACGGATCTCCTGGCAGGATATCGGGACGTCCTGTTTAAGTCCCGTTTACATCCATGGGACGTATAGTTATAATTAATCCTTTGTATAACTATACGAAGGCATATCCTTCGTATAGTTATAATTAATTAAATAATAATAATAGTAAGGTCGATTTAATTTATAGAAATTCCAGGTAGGTAATCTCGCACGGCTTTCCGGGGGACATCCAGGGGACCTCCATACGGGATGAACTGTTTGTATTGCCCACAGAGTTATCCCACGGACGTCCTTAGGACATCGCTATGGGAGCAGGACCATTATGACGGTAATGGGATCTAAACGGGATCTCAGGGATGTACTCTGCTATGTGGGGCGAAGAATGAATAAATAAATGTATGTATATACATGTTTGTTTACATGGTT
>JAGDQP010037949.1:0-18386 GCA_022664845.1 Lepisma saccharinum
ATGATTAATAACATTTAAAACAATGCAGAACTTAATTTCTGTATGTTAACGGAGTCGCGCGCCATCCCCGGGGCACGCCGGTAAGAACTGTCACTACCTACCCCGCAGCGAGGCGTGACCCGGTGGCCGTGACATGTTCACCCAGATTCATCAAGGTAATATAAGATTTTCATGTATTCATTTATTTAATGATTCATTCATTTGTCCATCCACTTCTTTGTTTATATCTGTAACGATATAATTCAGTGTAATTTTTGTATCTCATGAACTCTTTAAAATATTGGAAAATTTACTTGATATATCCCGTAATCTTTTAGAGAAATGTCAATATATGAAGTTATAGGTAGTAAGTAATTCTGCTAAATTTTCGTTTTTCTTTTTTTAACGTTGTTGATTGGGAGTACTCAATGCACACATGCACAAAAAGAGGAAACTGTTTCATGTCGTAGCTATACATTCAATGCAGGTAAAGTGTTGCTGGCGCTATATTGATCGGCAATGCTTCGTAGAAATTGCAAATATACTTAATCAATAAGGATTCCAATCCTTAATTGACAGATCGAAAAAGCTATTAAAACGTGGCATAATTCGTGGGAATAAATTAATTTATGCCTTCGGAGTTTAAATAATGCATTTAAAAACTCTATACTGTTTTGTTCTGGTGTTTACTTGTTATTGACAGCTTGGTACCATCTCTGGCGTAGGTAGTCATGAGGACGAAGGCGCTGGGCCGCCATTCACGAGGATTTTAAAAGGAACACGTAATCCCGAACCTGGTCGTTCTTGAGATTGAAAAAAATCAATCTGCAATAATTAGTCTGCCGCACCTAAATAACGGAAGGTTTGAGTAACCCATTAATTTTATTAAACAAACAACGAGGAGTCCAAAAATCACATCCATTTTTTCCTCCGATGTGTCGTTTATTTATTTATCGAACACAACAGGTTATGCACCTACTTCATGTGTTCATTGTACATATGATACATTCTACATTCTACAATATACTGTATACATTCATATTTGATGCTTTGTGGTGACATTCTGTAAAAACAATGCATTACTTTAGATAACAATGAAATTCACTCGTATTTACAGAGTTTAGCTTGTAGAGCAAAAAAGTGTAAGAAAGATATTCAAGAGGGGGGCTATGGCTATGGCACAAAAAACATAGCTGAAATAAGATTCCAACTTAAGGTGGGTGTTATTAACTTTGAGTACCTAGTTTCAGCTTACTGCGAGTTAGTCAGTTCACTTTCAATCGTAATGAACATCTTTCTCCCGGTGACGGGCTAATCTCTAGTTGGCATGGCATACCTAACTACCACTGCTCAAGAAGCAAAAGTGATTGATGAAATTAACGTTTTTTTTTTCTTCAAAATTTCAGGTGTCTAAATAAACTTGCAAAAATTAAAATTAATGCTTTTAAATGCAGAAAATGAAAATCCTTTTAATTTCATATTGCTGGTGCTGAAAAATAAAAAAAGAAAGAACAAAAAATCTTAATGGGGAAAATAGGTTCACAGTAAGTGTTTCCTTGCCTTATGATAAGATATAATTAATTGTATGTGCGGTAACAGTACTTTAGCTTTCTCCCATCCCGAACATAACCTTAATAAGAAGAATACAATTTCTTAATGTGTTTGTATATAGCAATTGCTAGTATCTATTACATTGTGTTTGGAGTAACTCAGAACGTTTTTAGACCTGACTAAACCGAGGATGGAAGAAAGAAAAAAATGCTGTGTCTTGTGGAAGACCAATTTTTTATCAGTCAACAGAGGAATTTTTCCACTCACCCATATTTCGCACCTCATAGCTTTAGAGGGGAAACATTACAGTGCGAACTTAGTTGAGCCAGTACAGTGGAGGTGGACAGATAACCTTTTTGCACTATGATTTTCTACGATTTTTATGTTGGGTTAAATCAAACACAATCACTTGAAATGATTACATTTATTTTGGTGGACGCCTAACGTCATTCAAAGATGAAGAAAGGAAATGGAGACCATCAACAGTGGTGACTGAGGCAAACATTACCACTGCGGAGAAAATGGCACGATAAGACCCACGACTGACCGAAAGGCATATTGAGGCAACACTAAAGATTGGATCGAGGAGTGTTGAAAAAATATTGCACAATTATCTTCGACTCAGGAAGATCACGCTAAGTGCCGCATAACCTCACTTAAAGTCACAAGAGTGAAATGGTGTCATGAAATTCTCCAGCGCTTTGAAAATGACTATTCTTCCATATTTCTAAGATCATAACATGTGATGAGATCTGTATTTACCAATATGATCCAGAAACAAAGCGTTAATCCTCTGTTAGGGTCTTCCCAGATGAATTTCCAACCGTCAAAGATGAGAGAAAACGAAGTATTTTGGAAAGAAAATGCTTCTGACGTTCTTTGCCAAAAGTGAATATGGCAGCAATTCGACTTGAATGTCGAAGGACAGTAACTACACTACTGTTGCTATCCCTCAGATGTTCAAAAAGGTGAGAAGAGACGACCAAAACCGGATTTAAAGGCATCCTTGTGCACCATGACAACGAATTTTACCTTGAATCTTTTACAGGTGAACCCTGTGCAACTGCTTACTCACCCTCCCGACAGTATATACCTGGCACCATAGCACTTCTTGTTGTTTCCCCTGGTAAAGCACCGACTACGGGGAAAGTGATTTGCAAGCGCTGAAGATGCTGTTGAAGACTACTTCGAGGAGCTTAAGACCCAAGCAGAAAGTGAATTTCGTTAGTGCTTCCACACTTGGTTTAGGTGGATGTAAGGACGTATAGAAGCTGTTAGCGTGTACTTTGAAAAGATGTGATGGTAAACTATGTTAAACCTATTATCAAGGCAGTATCTAAAACTTTCTGAGCGACCTATGCATCAAAGAGCACAGGCTATTTTATTTGCAAGAGCTAATGCTCTGAAATAAGAACTCAGCTAACGTTACTATATAATCTTGAAGCTATAGGTTTAAAAGATCCAAAATCAAAACGTTTCAGTTATTGTTGAAATTAAAATTTATTGACCATTGTTCACATAAATTCCTTTTATATCAAATGGATCTGATGAGTAAATTAGATGTACAATATGGCAAAAATGCTGTAATAAACTTTCGATGATTTGTGGAGATTGATTAAGTGTTGATAAGTCTACCCTTTTACCAATCTCCCACCTCTGAATTGGGAGTATCGATTTATTAATGGAAACAAGGATTAGTTGACACAAATTGTTATTGGGACATTATAGAGAACTATTTTTAATTTATCAACTGCGATATTTCATAGTTAAGGAAATTTATATCGCAAATAAGAAAAAAAATATTTCGATCCAAAATAGGGAATTCCCCAAAATGAGCAATTTGTGTGCACGGTTTCGTAGGAATCAAATAAATAGGATAAATGCAGAACTAATTTCTCATCCTCAATTTAAGTAGTATCTACCCAAAAACCATTACCAGTAATTGGTATTACGGTTGACACCAAACAGAGAACAAATACTTCCAATGGATTTGTAGTTACAATTAATGCTATACATTTCTGAACCATTTTCATATCACTTTCTCAAAGAAACAAATGTAATTCGATTGTTCGAAAAATAAATTTACTAGCACTTACTAGCAGTACGGAATGTCATAAATGTTCAAATTCATCTGATTTTCGGAGAATTTTACATGTGGAAGTTCCAAAAGGCGTTGAGTTCAATTTCAAGATCAGAAATTCGCATTGTTTTCAGCGGCGATTTCAAAATTCAAGTTTTACTTCGGAATTAAATTATATTTAATTGAAATTTGTAGTAACCATGCATATTGAAAGACACACATGACACATTAATCAAGCATTTGCCTAGTTCTTCAGAGCTTCTTCTATTACATTATATAGAAATAGAAGTAGAGTTACACTAAATAAATTACAAATAAAATGAGAACCTTTTGATCTTTAATTAGTTAAAATATATGTACGTGTAATACCTTAAATAGATAGTGTCTCTACTGGATTATGTAAATATGTAATGAATTACATGATTGTATACTGTATTAATTCGATTTAAAATATATTGCATTCAAACTCTCTTGTTTACATAGGTTGTGATACAAGCGGTTTGTGTTTTTGCCGGTATAGAAGTGTATCATCCAATGATCCTTGTGTAACGTTAACCTATAATCGTATAGTGATTTTCTACTTCCTTTCTTTTCATTTATCTTTCATGTGTTCAGTCGAAGAAGATACATGATTTGGTTAATTTGAAATTTCATATAGAAATCAATATATTAATTAGCATTATTATTTTTTTATGTTTGGTTGTGACAATAATTACTGAATGAAAATGTATGCATTATGAAAGCTAATAATTTCTTGAAAATATTTCGGTTCAATTTAGAGGAATATAGTCCACTCGCGCACTTATTCTTGAAAACTCTTCATCTTATTTGTCCTTAGTAAATTTCTAAACTGTGTCGTATTAATTCGGTAAACGAACAATGTGTTTGTGTATTTTAGCAGCTAGTGCGCTAGACTGACTTTTTCTTGTCCACTCCAGCGTTGATAACCAATTAAACAAATATTATCGAACCATTCATTGAAAAATTAAATTCGAATATATTATGGATACTCTGAAAAATAATAACATTAAAGCAATTTCGCCTCAACGTGGCAAATATATTTAAACTAACCATATTTTCACTTCATTATAACAACATAAAAACTGAATACTTAGTTATTGTCTTCCAAAATACTTCAAAATCAAGTGTAACAAAACAGAAAATGTCAAAAGTTAAGCGGAATTCAACCTAACGTCGCCGCCAAACGAATTTACTCGCGTCCTGTCTCTAAAGGTAGGTTTCTAGAAACTTCCAACACTGTGCGGCGAGTTTAAAAATTGACCAGAAAATATCAAATGTTTTGTGTGACATACTGATAGCAGTTGGTAACTTTTCTGCACTACCATCAACCGATTTCGGTAAAAGTGTTGTTTCAAATAATCCTATTGTGTAGGATATGTAAGTAACTGCATTACGAGTTTGACTAAAAGAATAAACATTTTCTGCAACAAATATATTAAACATTAAATTTCCCCCTTACTAATAAAATTCAGTACTTTGTTTAGAAATTAAATATTGGTTGCGACCTTCGAAACGAAAAACGAGTTAAACGCCAAAAATATTCAAAATTACAATTTTACAATGTATATAATCTACGTACCATTGCCAACTTACATAGTGCAATTCTACGTGTCTTATTCCGTCTAATTACAAGATTGCTACGATATCGCACTACGAATAAGAGTTAAACAGAATGTAAGTTTTGATAGGTTATTGAGGAATACAAACCATTTATATTGTAATGTTATGTACAAACCAAACCACCTTTTTGATATAGTTTCCACAATTATTTGGGGTCTCATCACCAGTTCGCATCATTTTTTGAACCAGTTTCTGTATCCGGTCATCGATGGAACCTGTGATGCAAACTACTCAAATTTATTAAACAACAGTTTCGGGAAGAAATAAATATGTAATTTGTGGAAAATATAGGGAAGGTGACTCGTGGTGAATCCTCTGTTCTCTCTTTAACTGCACGCAGCAGGTCTTCTTTCACTGCAAGGGGACGCCCACTCTACGCATCATGATGGATAATATTTCGAATCCTTCATTAAAGAGCTCTCCTCATATTCGTACCGTGAAATCACTCATAGCATGTTGTCCACACAACTCACAAAGTTGATAATTTTATGTTGGGTTTCATGATCCATGCATTCAGGAAATAAACTACAGATCTCATTTCTCATACGAAGATATTTCACGTGAAAAAATTAACAATATAGCTTTTCCTCTCAACCATGATCTATGAGGCTTTAGCGTTAAGAAACTGAAGCAGTGCGTATATTTTATCACACCAAATTTACCACTCATGAATATCCTCTACCTTGGATTAAATATAATGTTTACTCTGATATTTCTGTCCACAGTGCCATCTCTGCAACAAATTTTGTATTATAACTTACAATTAGGCATTAACAAAAATTGTAGAAATTTTCTACCATTATTTTGTTCAAATTAATTGTAATTTTTGTTCCAATATCCTTCTAATTATCCTATATATAATTGTAATATCCTTCTATGTATTTTCAGGTCAGTCAGAGACATATCAGGCACTATCCATTAAAACAGGAGGACAATAATAGAACAACGTCAATTTTAGGGATTGAATTGGAAACGCACAGTTCAACATTTCGTCGAGGTAAACTTACGTTGAAGTGCCAGGTGAAGATGTTTAGCATCTATAACAAATCAACAGAAGTGGATTTAGAAGAAGAACGTCCTCGTCTGGCTTCAGTTCTTGGAACACAAAAGTCATCGTCAGACAAAGGTAATTGAATAATAAGTCACATAATACGAAAACACGAATAATGTGCTTATATTGTATTTTATAATGTATAAATCGGGATCGGCTTAAGGCTAGTAATGTATTGCACATAGATATATGGAGTACAGAGTTTTATATTTTTCTTTAAATACATATGAAGTAGCCATTACTAACTATTACACCACTTCGCTAATCGTAAGTGCCCTACGACCTATTTCTTGTATTGTTTTCAAATTTGAAACCTATTATTATTTACCATATACCGTTATTGTACAAATTTTATAAGTATCATATATACAGATATAATGCAAGTGCGTGTGTCTGTAAGTTAATACAAATCTGCACGCGTCAATTCATCTTGTGAAATATGTATTTTGACATGTTATAGATGTACTCCGAGTACTGCAGTTGTCAGCGTTGCTAAACAATATATTTAAAAAAAAAAAACGTTTGAATAACATTGGACTTAGAATCGTATAGACTTACAGCAGATATCACACGCATGCACGTTATGTACTGGGAGGTACTGTTATAGATGTACTTTGGGCGCCGCACTTTTCAGTGTTGGCAATCCTTTTTAAAAATCCAATTTTAAATTCCCTCCTTGTTATTGAATATATCCCTACTAAACATTACAAACATTATTCGACACAATATAAAAATACTACGTATTACCGCGTTCCCAAGTACCCAAGTTGGCAGTACTTAAATATACCCTAAGGTAAAGAATGTAATATGAAACACATAATGCACAATCTACCGATTTAAACTTTTAAAGTCAAGTAAGTTCCAACCAAATCTTTCATAGAACCTTCACTTGATAATAGAAAGACATACGTTATTTATGTTTCGATCATTTATATTTAATAGTCATGTATCATGGGGTAACAATCGAATACATTTGATCACGCACCTACGGGAGGGTATATAAGCTAATTTGCTATATATCAAGACTTTTTGTTACTATTGTGCTGTGAAAATGTAGTGAAAATTTATAGTACACACTGGCGTTGGCAAAATACACTTACTTAGTTCATTTATAGTATCCGAAAGAAACATTTCCTAAATTTGTCCGGCGAAAAATTAAATGACTGTATTTATGTGTTTCTAAACCGAAAATATTCAGAAACAGGAGTGAAGAAAATTCATATCTCTTTAAAGCTTTCTGTAAAACATAAAAGATGGTAACCTATAAGCAATATTGGAAAATTTCTTATGTTTGATATCTTGAAAAAGTAAAGACACTGAGTTTTTCTCGCTTTGCATCTTCGCAGAAATAACCAGGAAAGAAGATGCAATGATGCCTTTGCTTTACGAGTTACTTGTTTTCGAAATGTTGCCTGAAGCCAACACGCTCCAAAACTTATGAATTTAATGGTTTCAAATTCGCCAGATGCGAATTGTATAGGTATCACAGGAGTCGTATACGCTAAAACCTGAGGTGAACTAAATGAGCTATTAACCTTATTTTTGTCATAATTACCTAGGAATATCCACATACCAGAATTTCGATATTGCTTTGTAAACAGAACGATGTCGCACCATTCTCGTACTAAACTTATTACTAAATGCATGTTTCATTTTGATTTAGAATAGCGATGGGTTGATACCAAAATTTCTCGATACTCGATATTCGATACCGATACTTATTTCAGACCTTCGATACACGATACTCGATCCCCGATATTTTCCTGGGCAGTGTTCTACAATATAAACAATAATTATAGTAATTAAATTAAATTCAAATATACAAATTTTCTATCCTTAAATCTTTATCTTTATTAACTCATTCTATTTAAAATATTTCTTAATTTTATGCATTGTTGATTACTTTCTTATAGATGATAGTTGAGGTCGCGTTTCTAAATTTTGCGACAATACTGTTAACATTTCGCTCACTTTAATGAATGAATAAAAATAATAATAAAACGAAATATCATTATATTAACCTCAACAAACAGTTAATAACTGAAAGGAATGTTCTAAGTTTTTGTAAAAATACACGACAATTTTCAATCTTTTGCGATCAAGTTGAGTCTGTTGTTCTGCATCGAACTCTATTTAACGATATTGGAGTAATCGGCTAGTGTCCAATGATATACACCAGAGCAAACATTTAACCTCGATCATCCATCAGCTTCCAGACTAATCCAATCATGAATGGGCAGTATCACGATGCAAATATTGTATCTTGGAAAATACTTGATACTTTGGGCTAAAGTAACTATATCTATGTACTCGATACTTTTAAGCGGTATCAAGTATAGGAACAGATATGGACACGATCGATATGCCTAGTATCGCGATACAAAAATTGTATCTTGGCAAATACTCAATACTTCTGGAGAAAGTATCTCTATCTAAGTATTCGATACTTTTAAACATTATTGATTATCGCAATAAGCGATACTTTGTACGATATTTCCTGAACAAGTCATTCTAGTCATTGAGAGAAGGACACAAGAAAAGGAACACGTCCAATTGTAGATGTCAGTCGTGAATATTGTGAATTGTGGTGTGTGCTGTCAACATCGATAGAAATAACGTCACATTTCCCGGCAGCCAAAGAAATTTTATATGCGTTTCTTTGAATCACTCTTTACTTTACATTTGCGTTTGTCCAGCAAACCATGTCAAGTATCGATGATGTATCGAGATGATTTCGTCGAGTATCGGTATCTTTTACTCGTTACTTTTTTAATAAAGTGTCCTATATCGGTATCTATATTTTCATGGAGTATCGGTATCGAATATAGGCATGGAAGCTCTAAAAAAATGTCGATCTCAATAAGTACCTATTAATTTCTCACTTCTCAACATAAATAAATCATAACAACCAATTCTAAATTTAATTAAAACATGTTTACAAGGCTATCACACTTACCTTTATTTTAAAAACACACAGCAAGCGTAAGAGTCAGCTAAGCTTTGTCAGCTTGTTTTAATTAAATTAATTATAGATGCAAGGCCTCAGTATAATTATATCCACAATCAATTTGTTTGAAGTAATTTTGTTTTGAAAACTAAATAATCCTTCACTCTGATATGTAATTTATAATGTTCTATTACGACATTATTTTCATATAAATATATCACTGTTGAAATATATAAAAATATCGAGGAAGTATCGAGTTCAATATTTAAGGTACTCGCCAATACCGATACCTTCCGGCGGTATCGAGGTATCGAAAGTATTGAGAACCCATCCTTAGCTTAGAACAAACAAATCATAACACTTCAAATATATTTTAGTAATAAAAAAAGAAAAATCGATTCTATTTACATTTAAGATTAAAGCAATAAAAAAATAATAATTTTCATGTGAAAGAAAACGAAAATAAAAGTTCAACCGTTTCTAGCGATCAATGTCACAAGGTACGCTTTGCGCGCGAGTGGTTTCACTCTTAACAAGTTCTAAAAAACTTAGTGAAATTTCTTTATATATATATATATATCTGCTTGCAAGCTTTTTATTAAAAGAAGAGTTCATATGAGTTCTTTGGCTCATTACTCGTGATACTCACGTACAAAGGGCTTTTAGTTGTCACCACCATAAAGTCTTCAGATTAGTTCCTCGATTAATTGTAAAGTGGGAGGAGGGAATAAGCTGTTGGCGCTCCCTCGCCGACTGTTCTAAATGATGACGTCTCACACAACACTTTCTTCGGAGCAGTAAGAATGGACAAATTGTGTTTTCGTAAACACCATTTAGGAATTAAACAGAGTGTCACTGCTTCGATGATCATTCGGAATATACAAGTCTTACACGTAGGCCCATGAACAAACTTGTAGCTAGTACGGTGGATTTCCACACAATGGAGGCAACTTATCTACTTCAATGAAAATAACATTCCACAGTGTTTCTCACTTTATATGAAAGAAATTAACATGGGAATGAACTTAAAGTTTTCAATTCCGTGCAACATGAATATTTCTAAGTCGTCTCCAAACGACGTTCATGCAATGCAGGTACACAACGTGGGAAACAAATGTATCCATCCGCTGCACCGCGGATATTTTTGTCTGCAATGTACAAAGACATTTCCAAAGCTGCACTTCGTGTTTTTATACCTCATTTATCTAACTTAATAACGTTTAAATACATCATACACCTTCATACATTTTTTTGCGATTGAGAAACTTTGGCGAACTGAATACGTACACTCCATATCGACTTGAAGTTTTACACAGGTTAAGATGGAGTTCACGAAGTTGAACGTCTCAATCGAAGTTCACGAATTAAAGTTAAAATCACAACTTCTACAATTAGTAGTTTCTATTAAATTCAACACTAGAAAATATGTTCAGAAGCACTATGGTGTTTGTTAACTAACTGAAGAACACCAAAACGTTCGATCCTTGATTATTTCATACACGAACGCGGTCAAAAAGGGGGCTCGACCAACACGAAACCGACCCTTCAAAATCTACATTGCTTCTAACTAAAGTATTCGAGGGAAAACCTCACCTCAAACCGATATCCGATAGATGGCTCTGAGATAAAACTACCATAAGTTACTCATAATGGATTAAAGCTTATAATTACAATAAAAGTATGGATATAGTAGACCTTAACAACACTAGTTAGGAACAAAAAGGTGCTATGAGTCATAGTGCAGGTCCTAACATATAATCAAATAAGGCAATCAAAATGATGCAAAACCTAAACATTGACACATTGGTTGTCGTTTATAAGTCGCGCCCGACTTCACATTACATCAGAAAAAGGGATTTTCCCGATCTTTACACAAAGAAAATTCAAGAAAACAAAGAAAGATCTAGCAAAATCTAAAAGCGCTATTATAAATTCAAATGCAAATCTTAGCTTCTCATTAAAAACTATACCAAATTGGCTTAATTTTTACATTAAACAATAGTTATTCACTACAAGGTATGATTAAAGCATATTTGTTCCCATATTAAAGTTATTAATTGACTAAATGTAATTGAAAGTAAAATAACGGTAATTTCCGTTTTTTTTTCTTCAAAATATAACATTGTGAGCCAATATATTTATTACAATAATTGATTCCGGTCGCAACCTTCAGGAGATTGGTTATGTTTGTAATGCTTAAGTATATTAGCATCTTTCTCCATTGAATTATTCCAGGGAATTGGGTGATGAAAGCGAATTAAAAGGTAAACTATTTCACAAATATATGAACGATATAAGCATCAAGTGACATAAATGACACATAAATGTGATGCTCCAAGGTGAAATGAGAATCAAACAAAAAAATGTGTGCCTTATGTGAGTAAAATGATATATTTTCATATTTAGTAGGAATATACTTTGTATATTCTGTTAGTAGTTTTTTTATTGTAAATGATTTTGTAAGTATGTTCAACATTATAAACATTACTCAACTATATGCAGATACAAAATACAAATAAAATTAGATTTTATAATATTAAAATTGAAATCCATTTTTTAATAATAAGATTGCGGATTTAAAATACCAATCTACTACCTACCATTTCTGAAATAAACCGCAAAAATTTATTTAAGACCATCCAGACTTAAGACCCAGAAAAAAGTAAAATATTTAAATTTTAATTGAAGTTTTATTTAAAGTTTTAATTATTTAAAATAAAAGTTTAATTATCAAATTGGTATCAGAATCTGCCGGAATTCGATGTTCCTAAAATTACCGGTAAAACTTAATTTTAAGTGCATATTTGTAGTAAAACATATTTTCATTAATTGGATTTTATATTATTTAATGCCTTTAGGCAACTTTGGCTCAGGCCAACACAACTTTTCATGTTCAATGGTTCACACAAATGCAGAACTGTGTTAAATTTGATTTAGTATACAAACACAGGTACGAATTGTAGCGAATGTTCAGTATACTTTGGCTTCGCCAGCAAAGCAGTACATTTATCAGATTTAAATTGCTAATGTCTATGGGTATGTAACATGAAAAGGACTCTGATAAATAAAAAATAGAAAGCAAAAATGGGGTTTATTTGAAAGTATTTGCACAATTTCCACGTAGTTCGTCAGCGCGTAAATTAAACATAGAAACAAATCGAAAAGGAAAATGGTGTTTGTTTATACGTACAAGTAAATACAACATAGTTGTAAAGTTCGTAGGTTAAAGTATATCTCTAAAAGGTTTGTATATACCAAAATGATTGTCGTTAAATAGAGTAAGATTAAAATACTGTCAATCTTTCCACGAAAAGGTAAGTATACATTCTTGAATAACTGGTGGCCTGTTCTCGCTTGGCCAATACAAGTCATAAGAAGATATTCAAATATCATATATGAAACTGCTATTAAGTGTTTTCGAATGGTGAGAATCGGACAGTTAAAGTGAAAATAAACCACCAACTAACTATATAAATAGTCTCCTTTCCAACTTTAGTAGTAAAATGATGACGTGAAACTTGGTTCTGACTGTCGATCTTCCTTTTCTATAAAACTTGCATCTTGATATAATAGAATTCAACCATAATTTTACAACCATTCTTTTAGTGTGATTTTACTTATTTTCGAACTGCTTTGTAAATTATTTTACACATGGAAGATTATTTTAACACATCTCCCAGAAAGTGACATCCTGAGGATTCTTTTCTATTTGCTGTTTTTGGGTTTCGAAGTCTTGATATTTTAAGACTTTCCTTTATCTTTAATTTCAAGATAATTTGAAATTTATGTCAGTTAGTAAAACAGCATTCGCTCACAATGAAACATTTTAAAGATGATTATGTTACAAACGTGAAGCTTAAAGATTTGAGAAATGTATTATGCTATCTCTCCAAGACCTTTATTCTAATTGCATTGTGCTGTAGCCATAGTGCTGAAGAACTTCGCAGATTAACATCATGCACCTACAGAAACTCACTTTTATCGCGTAATGGAAAAGTAGACGGAAGCTATTTGGTATTATGCTTAAATTTTATTTTGGAAGTTATAAAGTGGACCTTTCAGGTACATAATCTACTCTTATTGCCAAATATAATAGTTCCAATAAATTTGCATTCCAATTTACGTGTTCCTGATAAAGTTGTATTTTCTTCCAATTCGAAATTATTTCAGAAATCCATATACAAAAAACTGATCATGTGACCTTTGAATAGTAAGTGATTCCATTACTTGGCTAAACCTTTGCAGGTTCACAATTCTTCAACGTATCTCTTGAAATTGCCCGCTCCAAAACGCTCATTTCGGTAAACCATCTCCGTGCATCAGAAAATATTTGTCGCTGTGTTTTCCTCTTTGAACGAAAATTGAATCTCGCTGAGGAATATCCATCAGACAGCCGCTCATTTACCTCCATAAATACTTATCCAACGCATTACATCAACTAAATGAGTCAGATACTACTTTCATACCATATGAGTGTATACTGCTGCTGCACCACTCCTACATGCCAAACGTATGTATCATTTTGACCATTCAATTTGGTTTAAGGCGGTATCTGGTATCTGAAAGTTTCATGTGGTATCTGAAAGTTTCCTTGCCATGGAATTCCTTGACAATGACTCAAATTCCATCAAACGTATTTCGAACATAAACAATCGATTTTCGGTCAGGTTTTAACCAGTAAATTGAATTGGCCATTACAATTACTTTCCTTAAATTCCTTCGCTAGTGAAAAACATTACTTTTGGTTTTGCGTATCATATATTGATGGTTATTTCTCCTTGAAACATAAATCAGATCTTGAGTTTCTTTATAATGAGAATTTCTTGCTATTTTCTTTTAAAAATTGTTTCTTTTCATTTAAGGTACCTACGTACCTTGATTGTAAAACTTCGGCAACTGCATATACTTGTGAAAGCCTGTTCACTCCCGTTTGTAAACAGTAACTCCTATACAAGCAGCTACAAGAAAGTGGGGAAATTACGCTCAAATGCGTAATGCCGCCCATCAAACTTTTCGGAAACCATTATACTATCATCTTCTAAGGCTATGACAGGACATTCACTAGGAAAAACGAAGAGAAACATTAACGTGATTTCAGGCCTTTCTTGTGGAAGAAAGTGGTGTTGTTATACTGAGTTATAATTCAAATATAATCCTGTGGTCAAAATAATTATGTATAAAATATTGTTGTGACCGAACCAGTTTCTATCGACATAGTCAAATGTTTATTAGTTCCTTCTCGTGGGATTTGTTCAATTCGTTAACTAAAATATGACCTACACATGCATGTTTAATTTCTTACAAGATAGTAAAATACTGAGATATTAAAGTCTTGCCTTAATTGGGCGCAAATCCCCACACTTTCATATATATACGTGCACTGGATGTTGTATCATAAATTGTACAAATCAATCAGTCACGATAGCTTAGGTTAAGTCGAGATACTACGTTATAGTATTGACGGAGCTGTTATTTACGTTAACTGTACTTAAAGTCAAATTCACCAATCAGACTGTTATAGTTCTGAGTTGAGTATTCCATATAACTAAAGTAATAATCAATACTCAAAGGAACTGTTCGTGCCCCAATAGGATATGAACAATCTGTACTGATCAATACGCCATCCATGACTTCGCATTACCTAACAATATTACTATATATACATTACAGTAAACTTGGCAATCCCATCTAATATTTAAAAAAACACACACTTTGTATATTTTGCTTCAATCTTCAAAATACAGTAGAAGTCCGATAGAACGACATCCATCAGTTCAGAACGCCAGATTGTCCGGCACCATCCCAGTTTTTTTTTACGCTTGTGAACAACAGTTGAAAGCGCTTGGCGCGGTTGGGAACCACTCGGAAGTGTCCACTATGCGTCTGCTACTGTTAGGTGCAGTCAGCATTGTTCGGACTTTACTCGGCTGATCTCGGCTGTCACCACACACAGGTTCAGTTCATTGTTCGCTGTACGGCTTAGCCTATAGCAGTACTAATAGGTACCGCCCGATAGTCCGGCATTTTCAGTAATCCGGCACCGGGCCGGTCCCGAACATGCCGGACTATCAAACTTCTACAGTAATATTATTATAACATATATTATTCTAAAGTCATATTTTAATATCAAAACTTGGATCAGAAAACATACATATTTCTTTAAGCATGTCAACAACGTAATAAAACTGAAAACAAAATAGCATTTCTTTTACGTCAGTGTCCTTTTGTTGGGCTTGAACAATTAATTATTTGCTAACTGCATTGATTTAGATAATTACTTCCGTTCCTGATACTACTTATTCATTTAATTTAATACAAATTTCATGATTGAAATGTGTAAGTGTACGTTTCCGAGTCTTTAAGCTAATGTAGGAGTAGGTTTATGTATTCTCTAATAAATAAAATAATTAATAAATTGTATTTATGGGCGGTAACAGCACTAGTGTATCCTCTAAATTTCGACAACTAATGTGGCTTTTTATTTTGTTATTTTTACAGGAAGTAGCGGAAATGACTACATCTCTTACATTGTATTTCAATCATCTTTGCTTGTTGGGATGCTTTTAAGATAGCAATATTAACACTTCGTTGCAAGTTAGGTATTGAAAAATCAGTGTTATTGAAGAGAGGCAAAGACGTAGCCTAGTGACATCTTGTGATGACAATGTGTTGTTATAGAGACCAATGGACCAACTTTTGAGTGAGAACATATTTTGAAATAATTAATAATAGAATTATATTAACTATATAAGAAACAACGCAAGTGTGGACTAATGAAAAAAAAAACATTTCATCAGAAATGTAGAAACCATTCTTATATAATTACAATGAACAGCGAAAGAGCTTTGTTTACGAAAACAATCACAATAAATCAGTGTGTGTGTTTGCGTATTTACAACATGAACATTGCTAATAGATAAAAAGCCAACTTATAGGTTTCAGTGAAAAAATATTTTGAACAAGGAACAGACATTTTTTGAAAGGGGAAAAGCAATGTAGATGCTAAGTTATCAATATGATGAACATTTTAATAATTATAAATAAATTAGAGAAACAAAAAAGCATCAATTCGTATACCACTGTGTGCTCAAGTTGAGAATGTGTGTGTTTGTTGGTTGAATTACAAAAGTATATATATATACATGTAATGCATTGTTGCTGTTTCTTGAATTGATAATAAAAATATATAATGAACAAATGTGTGAAGTATAACGCTTTAATTGCATGATTGCGAAAAAGAAATGTATAAACGGAGAGTGATTCGTTATTAATTATTAAATGAATATTTATTTATTTTGGTCTGACGACGATTTTAGTTCGAATGGAAAACCAACTGGACGTTTTAATTCCTTTTAAGAAAACAATCTACATGTGTTGTTTTATTTACGATTACAAGCTACAATTGGAGTGAAGAATTAAATTTTATTATTAGAATTACGAAATAAGAAGGTGATGTAGTACATTGACAGATCCTCACATACTAAAAAGACTCTCATGTATTTTTGAAATGCCTTAGGAACTTCAAGGAGACTTCTTATATTGGATGGGTTAATTATTTGAAGTGCTAAAGGAGTTATTGGAAAAATAACGTATTGCACAAGATGCTAATGTTTCCCAAAATAAAGTCGTAGTGTGAGATCAATACCACCTGTATTTTGGGCGCTTTAAGAATTTTTATGTATTTGGTTCCCACTGAGTTAGAATAACACAAAGAAAATTTACATAACTTTGGGTACTAGTTAGTTTGTAGTATTTAAACGACAGAATGGGAAATTACGAAACAATACAATAAAATACAGCAAATTTGATAGGGTTCAACGTCATCTTTTCTTTTGCAACAGAAGACCCAACCATTATATTTTATGAACATCTCTTTATATAGTGTCAAATGAAACTTTAGTTTTACTCATAATCAATATGATTTTACAAAATATTTCAAATTTTCTTATGCAAATGAAGCACAATTCAAAACAATAATAAATTCAGCAAAAATTGGTAAGGAAATTTATGGGGTAAATATTAATTTCTTAACTACCCTGAAAACATTTAAGTTATTTACCTGATAAGCTACTCCAGTACGAAAATGGTATTAATTTAGATAAGAACATATACATTTAATTTCATTTTCTATTAAGAAGTGCTCAGCTGACTATTTTTAATTTCAATATCAAAGTTTCTTAATTATCTTTATACTTGCATATGTATCATTCTTCATTCTTCCCTACTTTTTATTTATTTTTATATTTATACTTGTTTCATTTAATTATTTTATAAATGTTGGCTTATATAATTTCCCTTTCTTGTTTCGTCTTCCTCTTTATTGTTTGGCTAATCCTTTTCATTCATCTTTTTTTTCCTATTTCTTTCTTTTACACTTCTCTTTCTCCTTTATATCCTTTATATTCTTCAATTACTTTTTTCTTATTGTTCTTCGTATGGCGAGTAGTAAACTGAAATTAGGAATAATTTTTAATTACGTTTTTAACACCTTGGCTTTCCATCTTATTAGTCAAATTTCATATTGAAGTTAACTCAAAAGTTTATTTACAGACTGTACCCTACAAGTTTTTAAATCACATACCAAGGGTGAAATATTGATACTACGTATCAACAATGTCACCTAAATTTCTTGTTGTTTCACTGGTTAAAGGGAAAAGTTGGCAGAGTTTTCATTTGAAATTTCGTAACAATAAAGTGATCAATTTACGTTTTGATGTATTTGTTACGAAGTTTCAACTGGAAAGCCTGCTATATATATACAGGGTAAGTCAAAATGATGTACCCTATTTCATAAATTTATTTTGTGAAATATAATGAACATATCTGAATGTAATACATGTGATAAGAAGGGCAACTCTCAAAGTTTTTTTCAGTCACATCACAAGTGCTATATGTGAGCACCTCGCGTAACACGACACACATCAAGCCGATAGTCTATCTCCTGCCAAACCTTGTGTAGTGTGTCACGGTCAATCTCTGCAATGGCTGCTGTGATGCGGGCGCGAAGGTCACCCAATATTGTTGGAAGTGGTTTTACGTAAAGACGATCCTTTATGAAACCCCACAAAAAGAAATCACACGGGGTCAGATCGGGGGAACGAGGTGGCCAACGAATGAGAACTCGATCCTCCTGAGAT